>JAPMAE010002398.1:6630-17190 GCA_036584705.1 Rhyacophila sp. 25_7 | reverse complement strand
GGAAAGTATTGTCACTTGCTAGGTTTAGAAGAATTGATTTCACCCATATAGACATTGATTTTATATAAAATATCGATAGTAAAATGTGCATTCTAACCTAGTAATATAGAATATGCATTAAAACAAAATTTCGAAAATTTGTCAATTACTAGGTTTTAAAATTGGACAGCCGATCTGCTCTATTAGTCTACTGTACAATAATAATATATTTTGTAATTAGTACAACTTGGAATTCTGAGGTAGAAAAACAGTTTATTTTGTAGCAAAGATATTTTATTCATAAAACGTGAATATATGACAATAAAAATACCAAATGCATGATTCATCGACTTTTACCAAATATCTTTAGTTTCTTAGTCAACAAAAATGGGGGTGCCTTATGATAATTGTTAAATAATGCACTTTTTATCAGGTCATTATCAAATAATATTCAATAACAATCAATTCATCATCTATTGACATCCCATCATCGACATTAAAAGTGAGACAAACAAGAATCTTTGAAAGAAAACAATAATATGCTATTTTCATAAAATCTGTGATATCTAATAACATTTTCACATATTTATCACATCTTTTTACCGCACCGGTAATTATTTATTAAAATACAAAATAAAACAACATAAACTTTAACAGAAAAATATACATTAAATAGAATCCTTATATAAAACTAAAAGTATATGTATCAGGTAATTTGCTTTTGTAAGTAGTTTTCACACACGTTTATATTATTAATAATTACTACACATTTAATATGTTTCATGTTTAAGCTAATGGCGTATGATGAATAATTTATAAATAGAGATTTTACTCTTACGAATTTCATAAATTTTTCATTTTTCACACACAAGCTTATACGGTAATTTCTCTTGTATGAATGTCCACATTTTTTTATTTTCTGAAACAACGAAAATAATATCCATTCTGGTGGTACATTAATTAAATGTACATTGAATTGATTGACATGTAATGCTTGTGATTAAAAAGCTCTACAATGGAGCAGAAAACCGAAAATATATAAATATATCGTCGTATATAGTATAATAAGAAAATATGTTAGAAATATACTTTATTCTTGAAATATTTTCACATCACAAATACGCCATTGAATAAATATTACATAAATAGATACACCTATGAAGATTTTGTCGACGGCGGTTTTACCCATCCACCGAAGCCTTTTTCCAAATGTCTCGCTACCTCTAAGCATAATTTGTCATGATTGGGTGCAGATATTACCTAAAAATCAGAAGAAAATATTAATTATAATTATATATCATTACAAAAACAAAGTCTCTGGCATATTCAAATAGTGATGGCTTTAAATGTGCAGGATAGAATTGTCTTGATATTAATTTGTCACAATTTTGTAAAACTATATGAAAAAAAATAATGAACTTTCATTTCACCAGAACTTGGATATTCCGATGATATATCTGGGTAAGTTTTATGGAGAAAGAATTCATGAAATACTAAACTCATGAGTTTTCCTGAGAACAAAATATATTGTAATATTTCGAGGGTTTAAAGTAAAAAAACGTTATCTACAAAAATGCGTTTTTTTTTGTTTGTGATAATGTTATTTTACATTCTTGGCTACACAATTGTCAAACAATAGTGTGTCAATCTTTTCTAGTTCTTCTGTCTCTATATAAAAATAGTCTGTAAAGTTTAACGGTGATTAGATAAAGTTGCCTTTGTTTAATATCAAAGCATAGGCTGTTAAAGTTCTTGTCACAAGAAAAATCAAAACAACAACAAATCATAACATTTGAATATTAGGTTTTAATTAAACATCTCCTTTGTTGGGTTCCAAGAAAATAAAAAAAAAAGTTTTTGACTCTCCTGTAAAGTTGCACTTTTGTAGATAGGGTTGTTTGACTTTAAGCCCTCTATGTATGAAGCCACATTCGGCACAAATAATATAATTACCTGAATACCAATAGGTAAACCCTTCGAATCTAAGCCAAGAGGGACATGCGTGGACGGCAATCCCAGAATATTAAACATCATAGTGTAGAGAACTCCAGCTGGCTTTACGAAGACTTGGTTATGATAAAATGCTGGTATAGGGAATGTCGGATACAAGAATACACCTTTTGGACCCATTGTAGTCTGCAAGTGGTCATAAAAATATTATCAACAAGAGTCTGTGTGTGGTAGAAGTGGTACATGCGTATGTTCAAATGAATAATATTTGATGGACTAAATAAAGAAGAAAGCTTGATACATCTAACTCACTGAAAAGTATTTACTGTATGTATTGTAATCATCCAAATCAATAATTAAATTCTCCGTGATTCATATGGATACAAGCTTTTAAATGTGCTTTTAATTTTAAGTGCAAGGGGTAGTCTATAAAAGACGTATCTCTCCGTGAGAGGGAAGGATGGGTGACCACCAACGTTTACATGGCATTCCAAGGTGGAGGGTGGGTTAATTTTTATTGTTATGTAATATTGTAACTATTGTAAACTATATGGGAAATTAATAATTTTTCATAAAGAAAAACAAATCAGCTTAAGAACTCTTAAGTGATCCTGAGCAAGATGCAACTGGATCAATAGTCTCGTATCAGCCCCCATGTAAGCAAGATGTAACATTTACTAACGACAACACACTGGAGACTAAGTCTGGTGTTAATAATATCTAACTGTGGCATCAATCACCAAGTCAACTTTGATGTAGTTTGATCTTTTCATTCTACTCTTGTCACCTTATTATTATTCATATTGTAAAGGTTTTTTAAGAAGCTATTAGATGTATTTTTTTCTTATAACCCTTAGACTTTTAATCGAAAAAATCAAAAAATGAAGAAAAAAAAGTTGGTATGTGTTGGTTAGTTTATCAAATATCATTATTTTTATCATATTTTATGAAATAAGTACTCTTCTATATTATTTTCAGACTGTTAAGTGTTAATAATGGGTTAACATCAATATTATGCCACACGAATAATATATTGAATGATATATTTTATTTTTTAACATATTGTGAACAGATTTAAATTTCAAAATATTCACAAAATGATACGATATTAAATTATATTTATACAAAAATAATATGCTCAAAGATAAAATATGCAAAATAAACAATGGTAAATTATTGAAATGTGATGTAAATATGCACATTTTTAAGATATATTATATAAGTACATTTTTTTCACAGTTTGGCAGATTCTATTAAAAGAATTACAAAACTAAAATCCGAATAAACTCACTTGCTCAGCTGAAATATTAACACTAAACATTATTTCATTAAGCATAGTCGTTGCATTCCATATTAGCATAATCACTGACAGGTTAGTTCTACGTTCCAAAATGGAGAATAATTAATGTTCCTGATTTCTCAGGCGTACATTGATTAATATTAATTAGCCAGAATGGCAAAGTTCTCCATATGAATTAAAAATGCACAGTTACGTAAAGATTTCTTCTATATTTAAACTATAATAAGTGAGGATACTTAAGACAAAGTCAATAGGGTAAAGCCACAGATAGTAGCCATAGACCCATATATACAGAAATCTAAGACATTTCTTCTGAACGCTCTCCATCATGAAGCCGTATTAAAAAAACTGACTAAATTATATAGAGTTATTAAAAACTAATCGATGAGGGTTCAGCTAGAGTGTTGGTATTGTTTCTATTTTTGAGTGCTAAAGTTTTTATTTAATATATAATAGTATTGTAAACTTACAATAATTTTTTCTTTGAGGCTCTTTGCTTGCTGGCAATAGTGGTCGTATTTACTCTTTGGTATGAACAGATTACTCGTTTGTAGTAAATAAAATCCCAAGCTGTTCATCGTAAACATTCCCATACCCACGCTGCTTTTAAGTAATTCAAGGTATAAATTTCTTGTGTGCTGGAAAAAATAAAAAAATATTATTTGTAAACTTGTGTGAAAATATCTTGCAGAAATTAATATCAAATATGGTGTTATGACCCATTCAGGTTCATGGCTGACTGTAAAACGTCCTTCCAGACCTTTCTGTATCTAGCTGTCTCTCTCCAATCATTCACACTCAATATTTTCGCATTTTTATTTACATTATCCGCGCAACTCATTCTGGGGCGACTGATGGACCGAGTGTCTACTGGAGTTCCTTCAAATACCTTAAGAGTTTTAGATTTATTCCGCCTTACAACATACAACATAACCTGTCCATCTGAATCTCTTTGCCGTCAAGATATTCACTATGTTGGGACTAAATTGCTCACGGAGCTCACCATGAGTATGGATGCGAAGTCCTCGGTTTTTCTGAACTGGTCCAGGTATGAATTATATAGAGAAATGATATTTGTATTACATATAATGTCTTGACTTTCTACAGAAGTTTCATAAAAATATGTAAATAAACCAGGCCTGTTGAATCGGTTCAAAATTTATTGACTCCGACTCCGACTTTGTCTTATTCTCTGACTCAGAATCTGGTATTTATTTAATTTTACAATTTGTCACATCTATAATATTAGTCACGAAAGTCATATAATGTTATTTCGCAATAGAGCAAGTAAACGCAACTCCCAAACGATGAATGAAGATGTAACAAGAAAAAACAAACATTAGACATGTAAGCGAGATATGAATAATGCTGTTTCCAAGAAACTGTCTAACATAATGTACAATATTACCATAGTTTTGAATCATATACATTCGTTGACACTTGACACATGTAATGTTATTCATTAAAGAAAAAAAAGCAATTGGAGTCGGTCGATTTTTTCTAACTCCGACTCTGCCTAAAATATCACGACTCCACTGACTCCGACTCCGACTTCACAGCCCTGCTTTCCACAGAAGTTTCATACAAATATATGAATAAACACAACATTTTACAAATGTTGTGTGGGGTTTTGGCAGAATGAGTAAACAATGAAGTGTATTTACTTTTGGATCATTTTCATCAATGAGCATATTTGGAATATCTTGCATTCCAAAGAAAAGTGACACAGATATTTCCACAGAGTCTACCAAATCGGTAAAGTTTGCCTGTAACAAAAAAAATGGAAATTATTGAATCTTTATAAATCAAAAATGAGGAACTTATTCAACTCCAAAGGGTGCACTAATTTGTTAGTAAACAAATGAAGCCACATTAGGAAACTTCAGATAGATATATAACAGATAACAATGTCAACATATACAATAGCGAGGACATTGTCTGAATTGTTTGATACTGAATATCTCAGAACGAGTTATATTTTCATCTACCAAATATATGAAATAATCAATAAAATAAACTCACTTCTTCTACAATAGACCCACACTCTTTCTCAAGGTAATCTAAGGCTCTTCTCATAACTTTTATGATGTCCTCAGCGACGGGGATCATTACCATTGCATCACCGGCTTTCATCATGTATGTTACCTGTAAAATAATGAGTATTTATGAAAGAGTATAGAAAACTAAGATAACATTCTGCGGTATAATGTGAATGCCACGATTATGTTTATTCCCAATACAACTTGTCAGTTGAATTGGTAGATGGTGATGGACAATTTAGTGTATTAATTAGAGATACTCTGCTAATTCTTCCATCATTACAGCAGGGTTCTGCTTTACTGTCACTTGCGTTATCTATCCCAAGCAAACTAATAATACCGCATTATTTATGAAATAACATTATAAAAAGTCATCGACCTGATTATATCTTATAGTCAAAAACCATCATTGAAATGTGCATATATTTGAGACAGTTTTTGGGTTGGATTTTGTGAAATATGATGATTTGAATTTTCCCGAAGTTTTCATAATTTTTCACTCACTTATCGTTTTAAGATTTTTTCATAATACCAGCAAAATTAAACCAAAGCTCTATTATTGTTCACACTAGACAGTTTGGAGAAAATCACTAGCAGTCTATTGGTGAGAAAAATTACTAAGATAGATGAGCTTCTTGTTTATCACATACCTTTTCGAACTAATTATACTTGAAAGTAATATTAGACTAGAGGGGGTCCTCACCACACGAGTTGCCATAGTTACAAACTTGAAAAAAATACAACAAACGAATGAAAGTATAAGCGATAGCTTGTTACTTGGACTTATTACAATAAAACCCTTTTCTGTATTTACTAAATAATTTTAGTCCTCACTTCAAGAGGATTCAATTAAAGAGGTACTTTTCTAGTAATAATTACCGTTGGATAACAAGAATCTTTGTAATACAGTTTGAAATGGACTAATCTATATTTTAAAATACAACTTAAAAAACCTAAGTGCGAATTTAGGGTTAGAGATTAGCAATATTGCTAATAGATGACTGAAACTTTTTAGATTGCCATGTCACTTGTAATTTTTATGAAATCAGTATAATTTTTTTTGTTTTCCTTTTGACTGTCTATTCAGTTTCATCGAAATTTCTCAAAGTAAAATCAAACCATACCTTTATATCTTTGACATCAACATGTTCATCGAGCTTCAAGAGATCAGCATTTTTCCCAGAATAACGTGTGAGGGGGCCTATTGTAAGAAAGTTTGTGAATCCTTCATCGTCTGATGTTGGGTAATGTCCCGCCAATGTGACCAGACCTGAGTCATTAGAAAAAGTAAAATACTATTTAATTAAAAAAAAAAAAATTATCTGACTATTCCTTATCCAATATTACATACCCCTATACCACAGAAGGAAAATAAATTGGTGATTACAATTCACAAAAAAGGTGTCCCTCTAAGTTGCGACAATTACTGAGGCATTCCGTCACTTAGTGTTCCTGGAAAGATTTTGGCATATATAGTCTTAATGCGAATTAGGGACCCGATCATGCGTGTCTTCCGAATGAACTAGGCAGGATTCCTACCGGGACGCACCTGTGCGGACCATGTCCGCAGCCTGCGCTGTCTACTTCAGCAGAGCCATGAGCTTAACAGTCCAATGGCCTTGTGCTTTGTGGACTACGAAAAGGCTTTTGATAGTCCTAACCGCCCATTGCTTTGGAGGATACTAGAAGTATACGGGATACCTCCTAAGATTATTGCCATCATCAAATCCCTACATGAAGGTAGCAAATGTTGTGCTAGAACTGGTGATATTGCCACTGAATGGTTTGGAGTCACGACCGGATTCAGACAGGAATGTGTCCTTGCACCGTTACTATTCATTATCATGTTTGATTTTATACTATGTAAATGAATAGTGTCTAACTGAAAAATAACTATAGCCCTCAATTTGAAGTTGTGTGACCTCGAATATAATGATGACGCTGTCATATTCGACAAGTCCGCTGAAGATGTTCAAGAGATCGTTGATAGATTGCACACAAATTCTTCTTGTGTTGGTCTGAAAATCAATGTAAAGAAAACGATTGTGGTGTATAATATTGCCTCTCCCAATTCAGACTTCTCCATGACTAGTGGTGGACAGTACATCGAGAGAATTGACAGCTTTGGATATCTGGAGGTGAACATCACAGGAGATGACACTCTACAAAGAGAGCTCGCTATCTGAACAGGAATTATTGAAGTAACCTTCAACTCCATGCAAAATGTCTAGGACTCACAGTGATACTCTGTTAAAATCAAATGCTGCCTTTTCAATGCTTGTATACTAATGGTACTGCTCAATGGTTCTGAGTCATGGCACTTAATGAAGTCTCAAAATAACTGTTTACTGAACTTCGAAAACAGATGCTTACGGCTAATTTTGAGAGTGCGGTGGGTATGACTTTACGCGAAGGTGATGAGGGAATGGACCATGCAGCCTCTCATCACATCCAAAGTGAAGATGAGGCGTTGGACTTGGCTTGGTCATGTGCTGAGAAGGCCTGAATCGCATCAACCGGGCATGCCTCTTCAAACCAACCAGATTCCGTCGTCCTGGGAGGCCGCTGAACACCATATACATGATGTATTCGGCGGAGTTGCGGGACGCCGGCATAACATGAGAGGATGCAAGAGGACTGACCGGTGACAGGGATTCATGGAGGCAATATATGGTATCCATATGCTTCGGCTAAGGGCCATTCTTATATTAATTAGCCTGTCCAGGAGTATGGACGCACATATGCATCCCCTCAAAATTTGCTTTGAAGAAGTATAAACGTATATGTATGTCAAGCACCAAGCGATAAAACACTCGTATGTATTATCTATGCATAAAATAAACATTATACAACAATAGTATTGCATACATTTAATTAAGAATTTAAAACAACATCAATGAAAAAATTTCCACTCAATTGTGCAACAGTAATTAAAAAACCCACCCTGGAGAGGTTAATTGCCTAAATACATAATATATTTTATTTTTATGGACTTTCTGGATACAAGAAAACCTGTTTCTTTATTAACTAAATATCAGTTTTAAATAGATTCATTTGAAGATATATTTTTTTTGATACGAATTGTCTTTGGATAACAAGGACTACTAAAGTAAAAATTACCGGCAGTTGGCTTGTGGCCAAATATTCCATTGAACATTGCAGGAACCCTGATCGATCCGGCAATATCCGAAGCCACTCCAAATACAGATGCACCGCTTCCTATTAATGCAGCCTGTGATAACAAAAGAAAAATGAATACAAGTATCTGAAAAACTGCTAGATTTATTTGTAAAATATTGTTTGGCACATGATACATTATTCAAACCCGGTGTATTCTATAGTATGACTTTGCTCCATCATAAGACAGAGAAAAGATAAAGAATGTGAAGTTAATATTATTTAGAGTATATTTTAGGATCTTACTGCTCGAAGGAAGCAGATATTCAAAAGGGAGTCGAGATATTAATAGTTTATTCTATATCATAAAATCAACAAGTATCACAGAGATTGCCAAACGACTCAAGATTACATATTTGGTAGAAGCTGTACAGGTGTTATATACAGAAAAGTATGCATAAAGTAAAGATGACGTTTTGGCCACCTTTCTTACTTTGGATACGTAAATAAAATTATCCAATTAAGGGCCTTTAACAATATTTTCAATCAAGGTTAACAGCTTGGTTAAGCGGCACTTGGATGTATATATATTTATATTGAAAAGAATATTTGTTTTTTAACAATATAAATAGTTAAAGTTTTTGGAACATAATGAAATCTTTGATACTGTTTCTAGTTTTATCCAAGGGAAGTTGTTTACTTTATTGTAGGATTGTTGTTTGTATTAAATGATTGTCCAGTCTACCCGGCCTAATAAAGATGTAAATCTTGAATACTAATGGTTGGATTTTTTAAATAAATTATTTTCCTAACCTCTCCGCCGGAAGACCCTCCGGCGGTTCTTTTCGAGCAGTATGGGTTACTAGTCTTTCCGGTGACAAAATTTGTGGATTCCCAGCTTAGACAGAGTTCAGGAGTATTACTAACGAGTAATGGAATTGCACCGGCGGCTTTTATCTGAGCAACAGCTTGACCGTCCTGCGAAGCTTTCATGCCAACGCGGGGAAGTGATCCAACACATTGAGACATACCTTAAATGCATAAATGTTTACGATGAGATATACTATGAATAAATAATGAGTGGCTTCTGAATGGCAGATAATTAAATCACATAGTTACCTGCAATGGAGCAACTCTCTTTAACAGTGAACGGAACTCCTAAAAATGGGGTCTCATCTTTGATCTTTTGCATGGCAACTGCATCCAATTCTTTAGCGAGCATTTGATCAACTTTCTTCGCATCTTCAATGGCATCTAGGAATCTTTCTTCAACCACTGCATTCAGAGTTGGGTTTACCTCACGTACCCGGTTTATAAATGCTTCTACTATCTTCTGACTTGATATCTGAAAATAATTTTAAAAGAACTATAAGTGTTATGATCATTATTTTCTTTACTTTAACACATTCACTGCTGAAAATACGCTTAGTGCGTAAGCATATATATTGGAGAGACACCGATTATGCTCTAAGTGCGTCTTTAGCAGTCAACGTGTTAACAAACTACTTGTTAGTTTATGTTGATTCAAATTCCTTGTCATTAAACATGTTGACTGCTAAAGATGCGCCATGCCTAGCATGTAATCAGAGTCTCTCCAATACATGTGTTGATGCGTTAAGCGCGTCTTCAGCCGTAAACCTGTTAAATGGCCAAAAATATTTGATTGTAAATTTTTGTGGCTAATTTTTAAGAATTTTTTTATATAAGGGTCGTCCATAAACTACATAACATTTTTATTACGTTTTTTACCCTCTATGTAACACCATGTAGACATTCAGCTTGATCCCCCCTCCCTCATCTTAAAGGTTACATAATTTTCCACATTAAATAAGAATAAATTTACTAGATTTCAAATAAAAAAGTGTTATGTAACAATATAAATTAATCCTCCCTCCAGCTTGTAATGCCATGTAGACATTGTCGATCACCCTTCTCCCTCTCAAGAGCGTTATGTGGTATATGTATGACCCCTAATCGATACTTATATGTATATCTCTTAACCATATTCGCTCAATGGATCTTCACAATGTGATGATTGTTTTGATAGATTTTTTTACAAGTAATAATTGCCAGTTATTAGCTCAACCATTCTGGTCCATGTGCTGGTTTCAAATGCATATGGAAAAACTTGTACAATTTTTGCCAACTACGGGGTTCGAACCCCCAGCTCGTGAG
>JAPMAE010002393.1:0-15850 GCA_036584705.1 Rhyacophila sp. 25_7 | reverse complement strand
ATTAATCGTGGATAAAACGATTATTTTGAGATAAAACAAAAGATAATTTTTTCTAATAATAGTTTTTAAAAATTATGTTTGATATTAAACATCGAAAGTGTCAACAGCTTTAAATACTTAAAAGTGCACATCGCGGAATAAGACACCTTGCAAAAAAGCTCGCTATTCAATAAGGTTTGATGACCCAATCTTCAAAAAAATGTAAAATATTTGAAACTTACAGTACTCATTCATAACTAAATGCAGTTTATTAATGCTTGCATACTGATGATTCTGCTCTGTGATAGCAAATCATGGTACTTTACAAAACTTATAAACTATCGTATAATGAGAGGTTGCAAATACTAGAGGGATGCTATAGTACAATTCAACAAAATAAAAAAAACAGTCCATGCAGTCAGTTTTTGCATTCTAAGTAAAAATAAAACATTGGACTTGAATTGGCCATGTGCTGAAAACATCTGAATCGCATCTCACCCAAGTATGCCGTATCTTCAGGCCAAGAAAATTCCATCGTCATGGAAGGCGTTTTATACCATTAATAGTTTTAATACATTCAGTGGAGTTACTAAATACTAACATGATATGAAAAAAATAATAATAAGAAAACCGGCCAATAATTGACCCATGGTAGTTTTCATATACTTCGGCCAAGAAAAATGGCATAATTGAATTTTTAAAAAACCCCCAACTTTTTTAGGAAATTCGGCATAAATAATAACATGACAATAAGCCTTAACTAATAAATGTTTGTATAATTAGTAAAAAAATATTCATTCTAGTTAAATACTTTTGTATGTATTTTATATATATATTCAGTCTTTTGTAGATGAGTGAAAAGCACATCTGACTCACGAGCCTAGGGTCTAGAGTTTGCACAAGTTTTTTTCGTTTACATTTTGAAACCAAGATATGGACCAAATTGGTTGAGTTAATAACTGACAATTATTGCTTGTAAAATAATATTGTGCCATTTCGGAGCAAATATGGTTAAAAGTATTTATACATACATCGAGTATTAACTGAGATAAAATATTTTTGGGAAAACTAATGGTCACCACAACATTATTTAAAAGGAATTTTATTAGTAATGCAGTTGTATTAGTGTTCGCATCGACGGCTTTGGTAATAGTCATTCCCAGTACGGGACTGCAATAAAATGAAATGACGATGAGCGCTTCTTTCTGAATAGCAATTCGAGACATATCAAAGCTAAAGAATACGGCAAACGGTCTTTAAGATCAAGAAAGAACTTTCGTAAAATGACTTTGAATAAAAAACGGATTTCTTTTTTTTAAACGTATTCTTCATGTAAGTTATATCGGGTTCATAATTGCATGCATACAATTTATACACCCAAAGCTTGATTTTGAAAGCTTTTGAATAGATCGGATGTAGTGATTGAGTATAACCACTTTTGTCTAAAATTTAAAATAAATTAACTACCTAGTGGTATTACATATATGATAAAGTTCAACTGAGAACTGCAAACAATTATATCTCTCTTATTTTAAATCAGGGGTGGCTAACGTGTGGAGAAAATATCAATCTTGGCGATTTTGATGATTATAAGTAGAACATTGTTTCCTTGTGGCCACAATACTACTATATTATAAATATCGTTAGCTCCAAATATGAACGTAAAAATAGAAAAAGGTATTTGAACTGTATGGCGCACCTGAACTTGTATGTGAAAACAATTGATGCGTTGTATGTAAAAGGTTGGCTACCCCTATATTAATTGAATGAATTTTTATTGTTTTATACAGTAAATATTTAAAAAATCTATTATTACCTAATATAATTTTAATCATTTTCAAATATTATATAATATATAGTAGGATATTTACTAATACAATATTTATGTATTTTAAATAAGAATATTTTATATTAATGTATTATTTTCAATCAAGAGATTATTATATATGTAAAAAATAGTATTATAATATTAAATATCAGCATCAATAAAAATCATAATATTAAATATCAGCAAGTAGCTTAGCTTGATTTAACATTGCGCAATGTTTTTTTGTTATTATTATTAAAATAAAACAGCATTATGTCTTAAATAGCAAATTACATTTTCAGGAAGGCAATATTTTTTTGCTAAAACATATCTCGTACATTTATTATTCGTTGTAAAGAAATAACGAGTTCTAAAATCAATGACAAGTTTTTCTAAAAAAAACATAATTTTAAGTACATATCAAAATGTTTTCTTTAAATCGACAATAGTACTTTGCTTTGTACAAAAAAGTGGTTTTCACAATTTTTTTTGTATCATATGTTATAAAAAGTATTCATAAAAAACTTTCAAAGCATTATGTAAATGTTTAGTTATTAAAGTAATCTTTATAAGTCGTCTCGATATAAGTTTATTCTACTAAAATAAGTAAGTCTGACGACCACTTTATTCTTTTAACCATGTCCGAAACAAAGCATATGTATCTCCACAATATGAAGATGGTTTTGAAAGTTTTTTACAAGCTAGAATTATTTATATAATGATTATTATAAGAGTTATAAGCTTAACCAATTCGGTTGATCTTTTTATTTTAGATGCACATGAAAAGAAGTGTGTAATTTTTGCCAGCTATGGGATTCAAACACTAGACTTTCGGCTCCTAAGTTGGATGCACTATTCACTCACCTTCAAAAGCAACAAAGTCTAAAGATGAGGAAATTGTTTTTTTTTTATCAGGTAGTTAGTGTGTGGGATACATTGATAATAAATACTATAAAATTTTAAATAAGAATCTAACTCTAAAAATTCTACTTATAATAATTGTTTTCTAGTTTTAGTTATATTTTTATTCATTTTACAAGTATTTAGTCCTTTAACAAACTGATTATTCTACATTTTATGTCATTAATATGTTATTATTATAACTTTTTCTGGTAATATAATATCGTGTTGTTAATGTGTACAATTAAACTTCTCCAATGTGACCGCATAATAAATATATAATATTCTATAACTGGAATAAAAATAAATATTCTAATATCTACGTAAAAATTTAAAACCTCTCACAGACTATTAAATTTACTTAATATTTAATTTGTAATACTGGGTATTTTTTAATGAAAAATACTTATAAATTCAACATAACATACGTACGAGTATATATTTTATTTGGAATACATATAAAGTAGACAGAACCACGAATAAATAAACTCAGACTCTCAAAAAATCTGTTTTCAATTTCAGATAAGCTCTTCCTTTCATTTTATATTTTCTTCTTTCATACATGTATATACTCAAGATATAATATTTTTTATAACTCTACAGAAATAAACTGAAAAGACATTTTTGGAAATTCAAAATTATTTATTAAATAGTTCGGGACTGTCAAATTGAGTGCTATTTCATTTATATAAATTTTGTTAGTATTTAATTAATAAGAATCTATGGGAAATATTTTTCAATAGAAAAGTGTACACTTACGCACTTAAACTTTAATCGATTGAATAATAACATAAGAAGCTAGAAAGTTTATCAAGTTTTTATTAGTAAGCGTAAATTTAAATTCTACTCAATAGAGTTTAATAATAATTTTTAAATATTTTCTACTGTTTTTTCATAAAATATAATAGTATTTTGCGTCTATTATACACTGTTGAATAAAAAATATAATTTTTTCCAGCAATTAGATATTTTCTTTCAAAATGGCGTAACTAGTCCATTGTCATTTTTGCTACTGTAAAATATTCATTTGCTTAAATATGTATTTTTTGTACAGTTTTATTGTATACAATAATTAATTATAGTTCGAAACAACAACTTGTTTTTATCTTATATATATATATACAAAATAGACAGGTAGTTTTCATACAAAAGTTTCAAAAATATTTGTAATATATATTATATAACAAAAATATTAATATATTGCATTTAAAAAAATATTTTACTCTTCAGTACAGTAATATAAGAAAAATATTATTAAATATGATAGGTTCACATAATACACTATTTTCAAAGAATAATTGTGTCATAACGCAAAAATATAAAGTAGTAAAAAACTATTTGATTATAAAATATTTGTGATAATTATAAAATGAAATGAATGTAAAGTTTATAAAAATTATCGGCAATTTTATAAAATTGAATTAGTTTTAATGACTATAAGTCTATCAATCTTTGAACTCAAAAGTAAGCAAACAATAGAGAAATAAGTCAAAAAGTTCAAATCTCGTAACTAGAGAGAGTTTCAGAGATTTTTTATGTGCATATCAGAATATACAATAGACCGATTGGTTGAATTGCTTGAGCAATTGATAATTATTATTTGTAAAAAAAATATTAATACAATTTTGACATTGTGAATATTTATGGATTCTATTTTGGAATTAATATAGTTATCTAATATATCGTCGTTATACTAGCAGAAAGCATTATGTCAAAAAAGACTGTTTTGATAAAATTGAATATTAAAGATTGAGTCTCTTACAAACATTTACGCACATAAACGTTTTGTTGATATTTTTTCCAGAATTAGAATATACACTCTAACCAACCAAATAATCCTTAGTCAGTGTAATGTGTTTTGTAAGTAACAAAATATTAAATATCCACTTAATAAGCAGTGATATTTTAATATTACAGAAAAACTACAAGGAATACGGCTTAGGTTATTTTTATTATATGATAGAATGTGCAAAAATATACCAAACTGCATCATTGAATCAAAACTGCCATTTTTTGACTTGTTCTTAGCGAGTATATGACGATATATGAATAAAAGAAACAATATATGAAAAAAGATATATGGAGATATAGCTTAAGAAAAAAACGTATCATACTTTGAAATACCATCCTTCACATTTGTTCCACTATTAGCAAAAAAACACAACGTAGAGAATTTTGTCACCGATATTTAAATACTCAAGAGGCAGTATGTATAGAAAATTCTTAGTTATCCTGTATTCTCACAGTGTATAGTAAATTTATTTGTTTACTTTGATCTGTTTTTTTATTTACATATTTATTTATCTATTTCGATGTATAACAAAAACACTCTTCTTTTTTTGTCTTATTCAAATACTAACACCCATATTGAAAGGAAATAAAAATATTCTTCAAATTATAATTCATATTTATTTTATACTCAATAACAATATGATCTCCCCAAAAAATGATAGTTTGACATTTAAAGAAATAAATTACTTATTTTAAGAATGTTGAATCGCAGCTAAAATTTTAATAAAAAAGTAACTACTAACTAAAAAATTACGGTAACCTTTTAGTTACAGTATTTTTAGTTTGTAGTTAGTTTAGTAGTAAATCGTTGAAGATTCACACAAGTCAAGTTTAATTGACCGATTAGTTGATCTTCAAAAATTAAATAAACGGTATCGTAAAAACCTTTGTTTTAAGAGAATTGATCAAGAAAAGTTTGACCCAGTCAAACTTCATCGTTCAAGGTATGAGCCATCCTCCATTTGCTTTCAGGTTTAAACTTGCCATGAAACATGTGAACTTCAATTAAATGTCAAGTTTGCTTTCAATTGGTTACACCACACCGGCATATGTTATGTTTTTAAATATATTATATAATATAATTTTTAAAAATTGACCTTCAAATGTTTTGAAAGTGTGATGCTAAAATGTTTGAATTACCTTATAATGCTAGTTTCTTTAGCAAAGTTTCTGATACATCCAATTAATTTCTTTTTAAAATCTATTGACTCATCCGAAAACAATGTTTCTCACAATTTATACCATGTTAAGTAAAATTGTATTTAATTTTTCTTTAAACAAAACTATTACAATTCGTACAACTTTACGCACAACTGCTTTCGACGCTATTGTACGAGTAAAACTGGAATTGGTGATTAGTTTTTATTAAAATGTGTGAAGAAAATCTGATTCAAATCATATTCAACGTTTGTTGATCAATTATAATCGGTCAACTAACTTGACTTGTGAGAACGTGACTTAACAGTCGATTAATTTAATATTAAAATGATTATTAATATTTTTGTTACCCATCACAGAGCTTCATATATAATTATTCCTATTAGTATAATATTGTGTTAAATATTATAATATTTATATATTTCTTCTTTTTTTATATATTATCGACATCACAAATTACTAGTCTAATACGTTCACGATATGAAGATATATATAAAAAAAATATATATTAATTATACAGCTATTACCTTTTCAAGTGCATGCACTGTTGTTATATTAAAGATATATCCCCCCTTTTCATTTAAAATTGAAATAATGGTGATGCAGCGCAATAAAATTCTATTAAAGGGAGATTAATTTTTATTTCGTGTGTTTGCAGTGTTTCCCTTTGTAAAACGTTCGAAATAAAAAAAACGAAAATATAAAACGGTTTCCCATTTTATGTTTGAGCTAAATCAGTGATAGACCGCTTAAGTTCTTGTAGACTGGAGATGTAAAAAATAAATTGTATTATATTGCTTAATATTGAGGGGTAATTATAAAGCAAAATCTACATGGAGTTTCAATCATATCAATATATATAATTTATATTCTATTTAAAATATATTCCAATAAATAAAACATATAAGTAAATAAACTACAACTGTCAACGATGGAATTTTTTCACTATCACTTTTCAAAGTCATTTTGGCGTTGCTTTTCTCAAATAATATATACAAGTATAGTGTAATAATTATTCCGTTAAATTATTTTCATATAAGATTACAACATTATTGAGTAAGTCACTGAAAAAAGCGTCGCAAGATATACTACACTAAGCTGACATCTCAATTCAGCCAAAATTGACATAGACGTAAACTTTTGCTTTTGAAATTTGATCTGGGAGTTTACTTCCAATATCTCAATGATATTAATCGCAGTAGGACAAGTTGCGCCATCTTATTGGGACTATATGTCTTCAAAATTAAAGTAATGAATCAATTCTGGCAAAAAAAACAACAAATATCGTTATTTAATGCAAAGTTTTCCTTGTAAATGCATTTTCAGCCTCGTTTTTTTAAAGAAGCATAGCCCAATTACTCTACTGAGCCAAACACCTCACCAAATAGTAGAGCTAGGTAGATATAAGTTTTTTTGAATTTCTTAGCTAGTAGGTTGAATTTGTGTCTAAAATTGAGTTCCGAGGCTCTTATTTGCAATTTTTATTATAAAAATATTATAAACTAGCGTAAAATCAACCAGCAGCAGCTAGATTACGACTGATTGCAAATGTGGTATAATAGAAAACAACAAATATTTTTGTATAATTTTTATCAAAGACGAAACAGAACAAGTTAAAGTCGTCATATTTTATTTATTCGCTATTTGATTTTGAATTTCGAATGTTGCAAGGGGAGAAAAGGCGCAAAAGTGTAGGTTTCTGTGGTTAGATTTCCCTTTCTCTCCAGATTAAAAAATATATGGCAAATGCTGCTTTCTGTTGGGCTGAGTCATTCGTTTAATTCAGAATTTTGCTTACGTCACGCTTTATTTTGAATGAAACAAACTTTTGTTTGAGAGAGAATAAGATATTTCTGCTATTTGAAACAATGATTTTTTTGTTATGTTTTTCTTCATATGGCTAAATCAGCAATATATTTTTACTTTTTAATAAATTTGAAAAATATTATTTTGTTTAATTTTGCTATCGATACCGTGGTTTTTTAATAATTTATATCTACTATCATAGATAAAGGGTGAAAGATGAGAGAGTCACATTGTGAATTGCGATAGATTAAAAACACTAAATAAAAGTTATGAACAGCCTTTAAAATGGTGAGCGGATAGCATTGCAAGTGGTATAAAGATTAAGTGAAACTGTTAAAAGAGGAAGCACAAGATACAGAACTGAACGGTTATGTTTCAACAGGTCAATATATCAGTTATCTGATACAACTATGGCCTCAGATGTGGTTAAATAAGAATTCATATCAGTACCTCCTACGTCAAGTATCGTAACTTTGTAAGATGTTTTTCGCTATCTTTCATTTGTTTTAATTTTTAGTATCTGTGGTATGAATTATTTATAAAACCATTTACAGAATTTTCAAATTACATATTAAAAATACGATTTGGAAACATTGCATATTATTGTAGCTCGGCTTACACCAAGCTTTTTTCTCTTTAAAACACTTTTCTGTTTCAATTTTTAAGTGACAATATATTGTTGGTATTCTCCTGGGAAAAAGAATTATGTTTAAAAATGACCGTTTTGACATAATAATGCATTTTGTTATATTTTACCACTCTATATTATCTTATAAAACAAACATGGCCATATTTATTATCGTTTTTCCATAATATTAAAATGTCACTACCAATTAAGTTAATATTGAATGATTTATTACTGGCAAACCAAATTAAGATTATTTGGCCGATAAAATTAGGTGTTTCTAAATATATTCTAATTCTGAAAAAAAAACGCCTTAACAAGACGTGCAGTCCCAGTTGACCTAACATATTATCGTTAATCGTATGTAAAAGACTCAAACTTTAAAAATCACTTTTATTAAAACAGTATTTTTTAACTCAACGCCTTCTGCCAGTATATGGACGACAAATTATATTTTATGTAAGTTGAAAGAGTTTTGTTATTTATTAAACTTTTATCACATTTTCGTTATGACGATATTTAACCTGCATATATCTCGTTATTGATATGAATATGGATGCATGCAGTTACTGAGTATTGCAATAAAATAAAATAATTACTAACAATTTAAAATTTGAAATGTAATATACGCTAATATCAACCGGGGAGTGCATTCATTTACCAAAAAACCCCGGATCTAAATAGATTATCTCCTATTGCGTACCCAGCTGCATTCGCAATCATCATTAGCAAAGTACTTTCACAGTAACGCTTATTTACATGTTGTGTACGCACTGAAAGGGCGCACAGTCCGGTCTAGTTGTGCGCAAAAAATTTGTATTCGTCGGGCGCATTGGAGACTGGGCGCAATCAGCAATTGGCCCGGGGTGCATTTACACTTTAATTTCAATCCCATTAAATAGATGATCAGAATCTATGCTGTATTTCAAATGACTATTGTTGTGTGAATTTAAATTATTTATTTAGAACGTAGCACGTAGAACGCAGCATAAAGATATTAGTACTTTTCAATTACATCAGGCATGAGTAATCAAAGAACACACAAACTATGTAGTCGATAGTAGCCATACCCTCAAATAAATATATAACCAACTCATTTAGTATAGTATTATAAAAATAAATACGACATGAATAAAACTTATCAATTGTATCTGAAAGTATATGGATACACTTGGTACTTTATTCTGACTCTTAGGAATGTTGCTAAAACAAGGATTTTTCTCTGACTTGTGTATGGTTTGAATGAAAGCTCTGCTATTTTGGCTGATATGGTCTTTATGTGCCTCATAACTTTCTAACGAACAATTAATCCTGATCTCTAAATATAATTATATTAATATTTTATCATGCTTTAAATATAATATGTTGAATTAAAATGATTTGAAACATGTATTAAGTACATGAATGAATGATGAAAAAATAAACGTTGAAACAATAAAAACTACATATTATATAATTGACAAAAAATAGTATAACGGTTGTTTTGATTCGTTTTATTTTTTCAATGATAAATATTAATGAAGTCCATTTTATTTTTTTTGAAAAAAATGATCAAAGACCTCTTTGAATTAAAAGATACGGATGTTTACGGTGTGAAAATTGCCTTAATAGTATTTTTTACGAGTAATATGTTTAATAAACTATGTACTAATTAATAAACTTATGTACATTTTACAAACTTAAATTTTAATTTGTGATTCTCGGTTCATTCGATTGATATGCTATCTACTCTAATGGAAATTATTGTAATTACTCCCAAAATATATTTATATTTGAAAAATTAAATTCGGGTTTGTTTACTTTAAAGCTTACACTAAACATTTGTTATTTATTGAAAATTACTTAATAATCAAAGCCAGTTTTGATTTTTCGATCATGTTTTTTTTTAAAAAAAATATAGAAACACTGTCATCATTTCAACTAGAGATTGAATATGATTTTATATTTTAAAAATTTACCTGAGACAACAGTGGTTGAAAAACGATATTCAATTCAAACGCCAAACCTTTGTTTGACAGTTTATAAATGGCGTAGTTAATGCAAAGTTTGTATTGCCAGAAAAAAAAATAATTCACAAAACTTTATGTGATTGAAAATTTTCCATATAAACTTAAGCTTTTAATAGAAAAAAAAAAACATACGACAATCGTAAGTTATTTTTTTTTTTTAATTTGCCTGACATTTCAAATATTGATAATGTAGTAAAACGACAAACATCAATATCTTATGAAATCATATTAAATACACGTATTTAAAATCGTCTTATAGAAAAAAACTGTTTTTAAAACTTTCATTTAGATATTTATCATAAATTTGTTATTATTTATTTTGGCGATGGGTACGATATTTGTCATACAATATTACAGTTCGATAATTATATTGTTTATGTTATATCATGGTTAAATATGATTTTTTAAAATATATTTAGTGGTATAACATAAGAAAATATAATTTATTTGTAGAAACAAATCAAGTTTTTAAGTTATTTTGTTGCTCAAGTTATTGACTGTTACTTACAAAATAAATTAAAATATATTACTTTATGGTATACGTTCGTATATATTTTTTTTGGTTCAAATATTATGTTACATTATGTTGTAACAATATAGAGAAACGACAACTTAATATATAATAACGAAAATACATATAAAAAAACCTTAAATATGAAATATATGTGTTCTACGTGAAATTATTGGTCAAAATATACATATGTTTTTTAAAGACGCTCGTAATAATATAGTTTTTCAGAAAATATATTTTGATAGCTATAAGTGATTTTATCTTTTACAGCATTTTCTATAAATGGTATTTGAACATTTTTCATTATTTTAATGAACTGAGTTTTCAAAAAATATTTTAAATATATAAAATTATTCATCTTTATATTGCTTAATAAAACAGTAATTCATACTAATTTTTCATTACGTGACATTATCATTATACAAAAAAGAGTTTTCTTTGTAAACTTTTATAAAATAACGTAAAAATCAAAGGTATTTATTTTTGAGATTTGTAGAATATATACAATATTATATGTAACGTCACTATATGAAAATAAGAAAACAATCAGATGATAAAAATATGTATCGTTGTCATAAATTAATGAAAGATCAACCCTACATTGTGAGAAAAAAAATTATAATCTCCCACAAAATTATACGTTTATATATCTGTTGTTGCGCTTTTAACAAATTTTTCATTCATTTTATCTTTCAAATTAAATATATTACGATGTTTTATTTGATTAAATATCAAAATTGCTCAGTAAAAATATATATGTATAAATAAAAGAATCACTTCGTAACCAAATATTTGTTTTGTTTTTTCAAGTTCTTATATTTGAAAAAAAAAGCTTAAATATAGGCTTCGTTTTAGACAGATGTGTTGTAGATTCAAGAAACTATGTAGAAAAAAATAGAGTTTCCGTATTAGTTTTTTCATATTCAAGCCATTCGATCACCAAACACCGTATGGAAAACAAGAGTATTATGAATATATAATATAAAATTAATAAAAAAGTTAAGTAATATATTTTTTTAAGTATAAAGAAAGGATTTAGCTTCAAAATTTTTGTCAATGGCTGTAGTGGTTTCAGATAACCGATACACAATACAGTTCAACCAGATTTTGCGAAGCCAGCAAAAATAGAACACGCTATAATCGAAACAACGAAATTGTTCCCAACTATTTGCTAACAGAGGCAAAAGCCAATATCTGAAATTGAAGTTAAAACCTTTTGGCTTAAATTAAAAGCTGAATTCATTTTACACACATCTGATTAGGTTTCCTGGAAATGTAATTACTTATACACATTACGAGTATGATTGTAATAGGATAAATGATTAGAGAATATTATAATATTGCATTAATATACATATAATGGTTTTCATATATAAAAATGATATATTCTTTATGTTAAAATTATCAATACATAACGAGTGTTAATAATGTAAATATATTATGCACTTTAGGAAAAAATTAAGAAAATATTTTTTGATCAATTTTAACTTTGTTAAACTTATCAAGTGAACAAAGATTTAGGGCCCTTTGTGAATGAATAAATTTGATATGAGACAATTACTCTACTGATCATCACGTATCTTTGATCTATGTATTTATATTGCAGAATTATTTTACCCACTAAAAGTTCTATTGAATTAAAAAACATATAAAATGATTATCGCATAACAAAAAAAAAAGAATTATAAAAATACAAAAATTTGCAATTTACTCGTAACATTATGATTTTTCAGCAATCTTTGATTTTAAATACAAATGGTGGTAATTTGGAAAAGCTTATGTGTAATGTGGAGTATAAAAAATCAAAGAAAATAAATAACCGAATCCTTGAATTTAGATCAAAGGTTCATCTATTTTTTATATTCTATCTACTAATAGATTTTTACAATAATTATTCGTATAATCTGTCTTTATTTGTTGAAAATTTACATTTTGATATATTTAAAAAAATAGTTATATACTTTTAAATAAGCCAATAATGGAAAGGAAGCATAGATTTTAGATTTTTGTACATGAGAAGGGAAATAACACTATGTAAAAAATGGCACTTTTTCACTATGGCTGTTCACAGTTGTTTTAATGTTGCTTCCCTCCGATAATATATAACATAGTGTACTATTTCTTTCATTATATTTTTTTGTAGTACGATTACAATATAATTGAGTATATCACTGGAAAAAGTTTTGCAATTTAACACACTATATCGATATCTCATTTTCCTAAAAATTGATATAGTATAATTTATTTCGAAAGTACAGATTTGTATTAACAATGAGTTCTTTGAATTATTTTTTTCTTATATAATTCATGTATTGAAAGAAAGAGTACTCAGATAAGCGGATCAAATTGTTAAACTGCAATGAACCTTTTGTGTTCAAAAATGTATTTGAAGAAACTCTAATAGACACTCTGGTTCAGGGTCACTTCTGTAATCTCAATACTATTATAAGAGATGCAGATAAAAAGTGTCAAAACAAAAATATCTGAAGAATGGTTCCATACATAATAATTGGCTACAAATCTGAATGGATTAGAGTAACAAATCTTACTATTAATATTGTCTAAGAAATCTGATAATCAATTCTTTTTTTCTTCCCCCTCGTCCGTATTACATACTACATTTTTAATTTTTTTGAGAGAAAAAACAGTAAAAATAAATTAAAAATATATAGATGAAATTATAATGTGACAATGATATATTGAGAGTCAATTCATCGTGTTTTGTATTCTGACCTTATTGTGTAGAAAAATATAGTATATTTTCACAAAATATGGCCAAATAATATGAGATACATAGAATTGTGTATCATTTGTGTGGAATTATTTATTTTGCTTTGTTGTAGCACGGGGTTTAATCAAAATGATTGGAATCGGTGGTCATTAAGCATGGTTTAATGATCGCATTTATAATCCAGTATAACAGAAGTATGACGAAAAAAACATTATTTATTTCAGTCATATGTCACGCATAAATGTATTTTGGAAACTCTATTTGAATATTTATAACTATGAAGTATTTTAAATTGACATACTATCATATATAATAAATCAAAAAATACGTTTTTAGAATAATTATACACATGCAAGAATCTTTGGTTGAAGCTAATAATTATCTTTTTGACAATATATTGTGTTCTACTCAAACAAAACCACAAACCGTTTTAGATTATTTGTAGCAAAATTTACTATACAAACTACTGTATTATTATGTATCTATTCATCCCTAATACCTTATACATTGAAAAGTCCTGGTAAATCAAATAATATTTGCTTTACTATCATTTTTAACTTTCTTTTATTTAACAGTCTAGAGAATTATTTCCAGTATATTTCATTGTCAATTACAAAGTAAACTAATTATATTCATATTTCATAAATATCATATTTGTATTCCAAAATACTTTCTATCAAGTACAAACATTCGAAAGTCCTAATATCCTAACAAGTACAAAGGTTACCTTAATCTGTACTTTCTGCTAATATTATATAAACCATATGTCGAATGGCATCGAGAGTAGAGTCCAAGCTCAGTTCAGTTCAAAATGATCCACCAGACCAACGACTTCTTCAGTATAATTGTTATATTTATCATTGTTATTGTGTTTATACTCAAAGTATCTCTGTTACTTTGATAGCGATAATTAGATATAACCTGTAACTTTTGTTGTAATTAAACAGTTAAAACAAGTATTTAGTGTAAAACTTACGTCCTCAATCCGCTCGTCCACAACAGTATCAATTCAAACAACCTTATCTACAAAAATTTGTTTTTATTTTTATCTGTGATAATTTTATTTCACGTTCTTATCTACATAATTGTCAAACAATATTTCAATGTAATTAAGTCGATATTTTTTAGTTTCTTCTTAAATCGTCTGAAAAGTTTAGCGTTAATTAGATAAAGTTGCATTTGTTTAATATAAAAGACTGCAGAAGCTGTTAGTATTCTTGTCGCATGAAAAATCAAATTATCAAAGAACAAAAAATTATAACATTTAAACATTAGGTTTTAAATAAACTTCTCCTTTGTTGAGTTCCAAGAAAGGAATAAAAATATTTTTTGGATCTCCTGTAAAATTGGACTTATGTAGATAGTGGTGTTTGACTTTAAGTTTTCGAATTCTTAGAAACAACACACTGCATTAATATCATGTGATTTTTATTATTGACATGGCTTGGATAATGTTTTGAACAGTCTTTTGACAATATTACGACAACGATGACGATATTTTAAACGATAAAAAGGAATGAACCCGAATAAAATTAATGAAAGTTCTTCGTAATAGATTCATTTGTTATAACAACTGTCAAATATATTTGTGTTTCAAAAGTAGTTAAAAAATTACGCAGCTTTTGAATTGTTCTTTGAAAGTATGAATAAATAACATCAATGCAAATACAAAAAAGTCAAGTATCAATGGTCAAACAGAGGTTGTATAGTCGGTTATGAACTTTAATATAATAGATCGATACATTATTGAAATACATTACATAATAAATTATTATCAACTCTAAAGCTGGAAAAAAACATCATTAGACATATTAAATATTGTAACAGCGAAAATTTTTAGGACGTAATAATACTTAGATATTATAAATTTATGTTATATTGAATAATGAAAAGTTGTACAAAAAGACAAAAAAAAATATCACTATGTCCTAAACGTACAATAAGTTACACTGATATATTTTGTTTGTATGAACATTTTATTAAGTGCCAAAAAACTAATAATTTGTATCTCATAATTTTATTTGATATATATGAGTTGTAGACCGCTGAATACCGTACACAGGATGTATTCAGCTAAGCTACGGGACGCCGACTTGACGTGCGAGGATGCAAGAAGATCGTCCAGCGACAGGGATTCATGGAGGTAGCATGTGGTGTCCATATGGTCCGATTAAGAGGCGTGACATAGTTTAAAAAGAAATATGATTGAATATATAATATATTATGTATCATTGTTAACAGGAAAAACCCTCCAATGTGGTAAAAATGTAATTATTCAAAACGAACTAAAAACTGATTTTTGAGATGAGAGAATTGATTTTTAAAACATCGAAAACACACTTGGTAGTTTTAGAAACAAGAATTTATTATTGTCGCTGTTCTATGTGAGTGAATAGCACATTCGACTCATGAGCCGAGAGTCTAGGGCTCGAATCCCGTAGCTGGCAAAATTTGCAGACGTTTTTTCATATGCATTTGAAACCAGTACATAAAGAAAATTAGTTGAGCTAATAACTGACAATTATATATAATA
>JAPMAE010002391.1:1048-11970 GCA_036584705.1 Rhyacophila sp. 25_7 | reverse complement strand
TGTCTCAAGCTGTATATATGTCGATTAATCCAAGTTATAACAGTAATATATACCATTAATTTGTAATTGAAAATACAAAAGTTTTCAATGCAATCTAAATTTAGTTACAGTACACTTATACGACGCCACAGCCTACGAAGCTTTCCTACCAGGGATGGACCCTGATTCTGAGATACATTTGTAATGCCGGTTTGATAGGATATCTTTGTAATTTCAACCCTCTCGATTCAAAATGTCGACTTTATCAAATACAATGTGCAGTTAGTCGGATTGTATGAAGACAATCCGAATATTTAACGGTATTTTAAAAAACTCGTTAAAAACCGCCAAAATAATACATATTAACATAGATTTTTGACATTTATAGATATTTTTAGAAATTATGCGATATATTTATTAGTGTAAATAAATCTATGCTATGTATTATTCATTTGTTTGCGTAATGTAAATCGACAAATAACATTGTTTTTCAATCAAAAACTGTCAGTTATTGTACAGAGAGCGGCATAACCAATTAATCGGTTAAGAGGGGTCAATGCTCGGGCGGTGGTGAGAGGGAGGCAGGTGCGCGCAGTCTCCCTCTGTCCCGTCGGTGAGAACTTTTCAGTACCCAACATGGTTTGGAACGAAGCACATCGGGGCTATAAATCTGCGATTGTATCGCAAAGATTGGGTTCAACGATCAAACACATTTTGGTCCTGGATTAAGCAGTTCGAGGAAACTGGTAGCACACTAAGAAGTGTCAAACGCCGCCCTCACACCCTACTAAGGGAGCGGATAAGTTAACGCCATATCCCGCGAAATGTGTGAATAAGCCGCACGAAACTTCATAAACCATCTCCACAGCGTTTTCTTGGTAACGGTCGCCATATTGTGGACATTATTTTTCAAACTTAATGATTATATATGCTATATAATGCTAACATTGAAAATCAAAACCATTCTTCATTATATACCCCCTATTCTTTTTTTATCACTCCTCAAAACTGCTTAATCGGTTCTGCCGCACCCTATACATACATCACGTATTGAAATCAGTTTACAGGTTGAATCTCATCATAGTCCATATCATGAGAACGAAAATACTTTTTTTTGCACTGCATTTTTCTTATTTTGAATAAAGGAGACATTGTACAAAGTTTGTATTCCCGTATTCTGCGAGTGTTTAAAAATATAAACAGTGCCGAAACACGTGCCGAAATTATTACTATTTACGTTATACTGAAATATTTACTGTGGTAAAACGCGCTTTTCGTTCATTTTGTATGAACATCTCGTCGTATTCCATAAAAAAATCGTTACCTTGGGACTTAAATTGTATTACTTATATTGTTCCTTTAACGAGTTTTCTTCTACGGGTTCTCTGTGTATGATTTTCTTGTAACGAATAAAAATGATTGCATTTTAAATCTACCAAAATAAAGGCTGTTGCATGTTAAGAAAACCTTCTATGCCTTACTATATTGTTTCGTCAATTTGGTAAAGTGTTTTACGTTGTTAATTTCCATGCGTTTTCCCTGATAATAGCATATTAACACGTTGATTACGGGAGACGGTAATTACAGTCATAAATGTGCTATCTATGCTATAATCCATATATTATACATAATCTTGCAACGCTTATATTCACATAGGTGGAAATGCAAATGACAGATGTTTTTTTGCAGGAATAATTAATGTTCAGTAAAACCTTGATATATCAGACAAATGCGGGGAAAAGTCGAAAGTCCATTATATATAGGTAGTTTTTCCGAATGATTTTTTGTATCAAGAAAATAAACGTTTGCTGTGTTTAATATTCGCATCCCACGTCACATACTCGTATTAATTCAACTTTGTTTATTATTTTTTTAATCTACGAAACAGTTTGTTTTCTTATACTTACACATATGAAACACAAACACTCCAGACTCCAACTTTTGTATGACTTCTAGGTTTTTATTTAAGGATAAATTAATAATTTTTCATTTGTCCATATTATAAGGGTAGGATTACGACGATGTATTTGAACGTATGTATATACTTCAAAATTTTAACGTATTGTATGGAGTAATAAATGCATCTATTCATTTCGAGTAAATAAAATTAACTGCTGAAGTTATGTGACTCCGCGACCAGCGTTGTAAACGTCAAAGCAACGTTCATTCTATAGCGAGCAAGATCATATTATAGCACGAATTCGAGTATGAAGGTATGACGTGATTTTTATGCGCAGAACATTGTTTACCATTAGTACGCTTGCATTAAACATCTATAACATTAAAAGGATGTTTTTAACAATTTTCACAGGTGACAGGGTCCGTTGTGTGCAGGTTCTACTGTAATATTTTGCGTATTCATTACGCACGGTTTTATTTGGTCGCTACGTAGATAATTTGACCAAATAGCTCTATAATAAACGAATTAAAAATTCATTCAAGCGTTTTAATACTCTAGAACCATTTAAAATGTACTCTCTTCGATATTAACAGTTGAATATTTTAGTAGTAACGTTAAACTAACCACCGAAATAAATCTGATATGTTATAAAAACCTTCATTGAGAGGAATCTATGGATTTCGGCCATTTAAAGTTTTTTTTTACTTCTACGAGATCACTATGACATTCTAAAATATCAACAAAAACAGCAGAAATCGCGAAAATATCATATGCGAAAAACATAATCCAATCAATTGAGTACGCGACGAAAGTGCCGTCGGCTTGCGAGGGCGTCAGCGTCGCGACGCGCGCACCCTCCTCCCATTCCCCTCGCGTACCTCCTTACACAAATCGTCATCATGACCGTTCGCCAGTCTTGGATCAGCTATTCGCGGCATAGCGTCGTCGCGAAGTGGCGATGCCGGTTTTTTTATATAGAATTTTAACACGGCGTGTACCTTCTGAGACGATCTAGTACTCATAAAAAATCGACGAGTTGATGTTTATATATATCTAACAAAACATTGATACAATATCTACTGACGTTTCAGTGTACATTTTTAAAAATTTATAACCTCAAACGTGCTTTGGAGTATGATAAGAAATTTTGTCGACCAATAAAATATACAGTGATTAATAACGGAGACGTTTTCGTTTTGAAAAAATATCGTTCTTCCATAATTCTAAAAGGCAAATGAACACATTTTTATTTTTAATTGTAATGCTAAAAATTGATTGTATTATTGTAAATGGGACCAATTTTCTTTATTATTTTTAATACATACAGATGTAGTCTTTTAAAAAGACTCACGTCATTTGAATCGAATCTTATTTACAAAGTGACTCATTCATCATTTATTAATCAGCTGTGTACACCACACTACACCGCTAGTACTAGCCAGTAGATATGACACATTTCGATACGAATAACAGCTGAATATGGTCATTAATGTAAAGTCCAGTACCGCAGTGTTATTTATGTAATTTCTAGTATTTTAACTTAGTATATCAGATATATATCAGTGATAACTCAGTCCCACTATAGCGTCACTAAATAATTCGAATTTTCGTAAATAACATAGATCAAAACATTGTTTTAATAAACATTTAGAAACGTTTTAGTTCTTTTATTTTCAGAATAATCAAATACACACACCGCGTACAACAATAATTATTACATATAAGTGATCACTGTGTTTTTGTACAGTCATAGATTATACGCTAAAGACTCACAAAAGTATAAATATTATAATTAAAGTTTTTCTGCGAAACATCTATAGAAATATTTCCAAGTGCGTTAAAAATATATATAGTATATATTAGTGTATAAATACTATAACAGTATAATAGCTTAAGTAAATCTTGTGAAGTTCGTTTCCTCGGTGCTCCATCAAAATGGTTTCCAGCACGATGACGGTGGAAATACCCGAAGCGACCACTGGACCTTCCGTCATATCCGGAACGTCAATTCTGCCTGTCATAGAGGAAACGCCGGAAGAGAGGTAATTTACATGACAGGGAGACCTTCATGATTATATTTACAGTATCGTTATATGAATACGATAGATCGTAGAATTATGTATTCCATTGTAATCCGTGAATCCTCGTAAATAATAAACGATTTACTGATATATCATCTGATATATATCAGTATTTTTAGCCGGTTAAAGATACAGGGTGCCGCAGAACCAATTAAGCAGTTTTTAGGAGTTATAAAAAAATTATGGGGGTATATAAAAACAAAATGTTTTTATTTTCAAAATTAACAATACATACCATTGGAAAATAATGTCGTCAAGATTGCGGCCGTTAGCGGTAACATATTATTGGAGACAATCTCTGAAGTTTTGTACGGCTCGTTCACATATCGCGGGATACGGCGTTAACGTCTTCAATAATCCGCTTCCTTAGCTCTCGTGGGGTATGAGGATGACGTTTAAACACTTCTTAGTGTGTTACCAGCTTCCTCAAATTGTTTAGTTAAATACCGAATTGTGTTCGCATTAAGAACGGCATTGTTGCGCAGAATGTTGAACCGTCGCCGAAAAGCTTTTTGTGTTGCGATTACAGATCGGTTGTTTGCAAAATACGCGCACAACATCGAACACTGAATATCAGACGACTATGTACAGCTTACTCTTTATAATTTGTATATAACATCGTCGTTCTTTCGATTGTTCAACGTTAGTTCAAGAAGTGAAATTCTGATACGATACAACAAACATTAATATACCCAACACAGACATTTTTTTCTATAATATATTGAAAAATTATCAAGAACTAATTTTTAATTATGAAACTGTTAACCCACTCTCATTGTCTAAAAAAATTGACCCGAATAAATTTACTTTAAATAAGTAAATGTTTTCTTTGAAAATTTCTTAGTTGTTTCTATCATCATTAATACCGCAATAAAAACTTACTCCACTTGTAAATAAAATCACCACTAAGTACCATTTTTCTTTTCAAATTTTGAAGGTTACAAATTGCATTCCTCAATCTTAAATATTTACATATGTTTATCTAATGAAGTCATAATTTTGAAGAGATGTGGTACAGTGCTTGATAATTAATATAATATATATGTTTATTTATTTTTGTTATACTACGTATCACGCAATTCATGAAATGTACTCTGTCCACAGAGCCAGTAATATGAATGAGTAATCAGAAAGAAATGTGCGCATTTCATAAATGGCTGATTTTAATCCATTTTGAGTAATTAAATGAGGTTTTTACTTATATTATATAAACACATGTTTAATTACAATATTTTTGTCGTTCGGTGTTCAGATTGATCCATTTCGTCTTGAAAACCTAATAAAATGTTTTGGATTGAATATAAATTGTACCATAGACGGAGACTTGTCTGTATACGTAGTTTGTTCATCGTATTACTATCTAATTGCGGAAACCCCAGTTTTAAGTCATGGAACAATGATTGATACGAGTATAATGTAAAATCAAACGTGCTAAAGAATTTTATTTTTGTATATAACGTGAAACATATTGATTATTACTCCAAACTATTACGAACGTGTTGATTTAAATGGATCCAGTATTTTTATAGTAGAATTTTCTTACGGAATATTAAAGGAATGATTATGAGAAATTATTATTCTAAACCGTATTCGTTCCGATAATTCATAATGCTTGTAAAAAAGTATTTTTACAGTTTTATATGTCATATAAGTTATTTATTAATATGCTTTTTATAACTTCACGAAAGTGTCTCGTGACTCGACTCGTGGTATTTCTTATTGTTAGGCTCGTATCCTATCAGGGCTGAATTAAGACTTAGATGCCTTGAACACTGACTAATTTTGGTGCCGCCTTACTTATCTAGACTTGTATTGGTTTTAACTTGCGAGCACCGTGTACTTTATTTTACAGGATAAACATGACATAAGGGAGAACGTTTTATAAACAAAGCTTATTCATTCAGTTTAATAATTTAAATGATAAATTCAGCTATGAAAAGTTTCTGTCGTGCCCCCATTTCCCTTGATGTCTAAGGACGTGCTTTTTTTGCTTATTGGTTAAGCCACCACTGTATTCTATTCATATCTGGTCCTTTGTTCCTGAAACATGGAGAAAAAACATTAGTTAGTTAGTATTTTTTGTTAAATTATTTTGTTATGGATTTGTAATGAACAGTTTTCTTTGTATTGTCTGAGTTGTTCTTTCACGAAGTGCCGCCTAGGGTGCGTTTTGTATTTATCAAGTTTAATGTACTATCCATGCATACATAATCTTACTAAATTGCGTACTACATACGACTAACATTAGCAAACGGCGAAAAATTATTCAACTTACTTATATCTCAATAATTTGAGTTTGTGTCTTGTCTCAAATATATATTTTTTGTAAATCAGTTACATATATACGCAAAGATAAAGGGAGCCTAATTCACAAATGAAAGGTATCTATTAAACCACTGGATGTGGTGAGATTATCACTCATATAAATTCCTAGAATCGAGCCAAATATATGTGTTCTGAGACAGGACAGAACATTAACTTATTGAGTGCTATTAAAAATATATTTTAATTATCATCTTTGCAGTCAATTGTGCATTAAACAATACAAAACTTTCATTTTCATCGTGTAATTTATAGTCCTCAGATTTTACTAGACTTGACCCATCTTTCAAATAGTGTCGAAATAAGGCTATTATTATGCCTTGAATTATATAAACATATTGATTTGAATGTTTAAGTGTATTTTTAATTGTATAATATATATGAGTAGTCGAATGTATGTAAAATAGATATATTGGTAAAAATAAAAGTTCTTCCGCAGACAATGATGTCAAAAAATATATAATAACAGTTTATATCGAAATACTATCAATCGGTCTTCACTGCATATGTATGATATGCATAATCAGGCATGCCCTTCTAGTAGTCTATGTCAATAATATTTATTAGATTATCCTTACTTTATGCTTATATATTATTTTTGTATATATCCATATCAAAATAAAATACTGCACAAGTATTACGTTTTCTCGATAGATGTCAGACCAATATTGCGTAAGAGAAACGTATAAATCATTTAATATGCATTTAAAAATGTGTGTTTATGGCGTATGCAGTAATTAAGTAGGCGATTTGCTTATGTTCCTTTAGCAATATTGGTCTGTCAATTTATATAAAATCTGACTCAATAGTCAATTCTGTTGATTGTAATTAAATTCTATTGTTACTTCCCTAACTGTCAACGCAATAGTTTACTAACGAAACCTTGTGTTTTGCAATCAACTGATTATTACTATTAGTTGTTGCTTTTTCTTGCGCTAAATTCTTCATTCTCTCTCTCTCTGTATTTATTGTGGTATAAAATAAGTTATTATGCTCGGCGTGAATGCTTACTTGAAAATATTGCATTGCTGGAAAAACACCCGTAAAACAAATAACGAATATCAGAAATAGATTTCTATGTTTGTCACGTTTTCTGTAAGACTTTGCCAGGAGTTTTATCGAGTTATTTCTCGTTACTTGGCAAAACTAAAATAAGCGCCTTATAGTTGAATTGTTGGCGTATATTGTCTTGCGTACACGCAGCAGTAGAATATCCTGTATATCGATATCAACACACCTGTATGCGTCGTGTTTTTCTTCAAGTAACACTAAATTATTTTTTCCTTATTGAATCTAAAAATCATACAGATTGTCAAGATGATAAAACAATAATAATGTCACAGTACTTGTAGAAGAACAACACTGATAGTGCTTATGTAAATATGAGATGAAGACTGTTTGATACTTTTTTCCACACCTGCTCCAAGATTGAGTATTTATAACCTTTACACTGTGGACATTTTTATATTTTGGAACAATTTCTTTTACGAATAATATTTAAATAATTGTACAGTTTTACAAATATTACCACAAATATACAGTTAAATATATTGAAGACTCAACAAGACAAGACATCAACTGTTACCGAGTCGAAAATGTAATAACAGATGAAACAAGTTTTATTTAAATATATATTTGTGTGAAACATGTATAACAAATATTATTATTTCAATATAATGGCTTTCTACCAAGTAATGATAGTAGAGAAAATTATTTATATTCTATTTATTTGTCTCCATTTTTCGGCTACAAATTAAAAAAATATTATAGGAGTATATGAAAAGTTTTGTGACTATCTACGGGATCAAACCGACGACCCACAGACAGACTCACAATTTGACAATGTATCCAATGAATCACCGTGGAGGACTGTTTGATATTATTAAAATATTTTATTCTTATAACACTGTAAATTACTTCAAAATTATTTCTGATATCGAAAATATTACAGTACATTAAAAATTATCTTTCGATATCATTTGTAAGACAATATATTTGGTCTGGTCTGGTGGCATTAATATACCATAATTCATGTTAATATAGTCGTGCATTTGCATTTTTTCATATATTCAATGTTTTTCCGCATACAAAGATAATATTCGCATGTTTTTTATTGCTGTCAAAATGTATTTTTCTTATATTTTACCTACCATTTTCAACTCTTACCAATAAATACTTAGACTCGTATATATATATATATATATAAATCTATAAAATATCGTAAATAAACTATAGTTATATTTATTGGTGATTGAAATATCACCGGGCGCGAATGTTATGTTCAATTTATTATTGTTGGCAATAGTAAAATAAATCATAAATTGTCATTTTCATTTATTCTGCCTACGTCATTATAAACCAGCTACTAAACGGCTTTAGTTAGAAGACAAGCACTATCATTGTTGTTTGCAAAAATGAAAAAAACAGAGGCCATCCTGACACTAAAGTTTAGATTAAATAGAGTGGCACGCGAATTAATTATGTATAGTATAACGCTTCACAAATAATATTGTTATATTGTATCACAAAACAATCATTGACAGCGTGCATCATTTATTTTTAAAAACTAAGCTCGTGTTCTGTTTAATGCAGTGAATTTCAACCTGCGAAGCGCGGAGTATTGCCAGGTGAAGCGCCAAATTTTTCTAATAAAGATTTTATTAGGCGCTGAAAGAAAATCGGGGAAGCATAGTAGTATAAAGATTGGAAACTGTTGGTTGAATGACTAATATTTAGGTTCGCCATAAGGAGTCATCCATCAACCACGTAACGCTCTTGAGGGGCGGGAGGGGTGACTACCAACGTCTACATGCTGGTACAATCGAGAGGGTGGGTTAATTTTTATCGGTACGTAACACTTTTTTTATTAAAAATCTCGTAAATTGCATGTCTATTTTAATGTGGAAAGTTATGTAACCTTTGAGAGGAAAAAGGGAGAAGGGTCAAGCTAAATGACTACATGGTGTTACATGGAGGGTAGGGAGGGTAAAAAACGTAAGAAAAAAAGTTACGTGGCTCATGGAGCACAGGCACAGTTTTATAAAATCGTGTAATGAGAGAAAGCGTCAACAGGATTTATCAGAATTGTGTACGTATTTAAAATAAATACGTTTATAGAATATTTTTATATTCAATATCGGAAAAAATAAAGGATATAATTAAACTTTGATATTTTTTTGAACGCGTAACCTAATTTTGTATGAACTTCAAACCTCGTATAACCAATGTCGTATCTGCTTCATAGCAATAGCATAGCAAACTCATGTAAAACACGGAGACTCTCGTTGATATGGCTATTAATGTCTATAATCAATATGCAATTTAAAGAAAAAATGCATTTCTACTAAAAGCGATCTATGGCATAATTATCACTTAATCATGGCATGCAAAGTATCCCAAGTACATATACTCGTATCTACTGAAAATTTGTAAAAAGAAAATTTTTAATGAATGCCCGAAATTTCTAGCACAATTTCACGCGGATTTGTATTACAGCTGCTTTTGTGGAACCATTTGACCGTGTTATACATAATTTATGTGTATGGTACATAAATTAAACTGTCTTGTAATAAAGATCGATTTTTTATAATAAAATAATATCTTGAAGCAAATTATACTCAGGTGAACAAATGGTATGGATTAGAATTTTCAGCATTGGAAATCTCGTCCATAGCATCTCGAGAAATTCGAGAAAGCCAACACTCATATCGCAAGCTGAAACGTCCCCGCTGTACTAAATTATGAATGCAAATTTAATAAGTATACATTATTCTATAAATTAATTCAATTTAATATTCTAGATCATTTTCTTTCCACGCAGCCTAGCGTTAAATGTTAATTTCTGTATAATGTCTCATACGAAAATATTCGTCAGGTAATTTCACATTTTGGTACATCTGTATTGTTCATTGTATTTACAGTAAAACAAAAACAAGTTTCTTATTAAAAATAATAACAGTACCCATAATTATTCGCTCTGCAATGTGTTGAATATATATAGACCCTGTTTAGGTAAAAGGGCTTAACACCAGTTTTTTTAAAAGTGATTCTTATTTAAGAATCACAATGTACACATCATGTCCTGTCACAAGAAATTAAGCCAAAATTCCTAATTATTATCGAAATTCAGCTTTAGATTTTGAAAAATAACGACCTACTACGTTTTCATGGAAAGAGAAAAAAGCATTAACCCTCAATTTTAATGATTTTCCTTTAGTCACTTTTTAATTATCAGATCAGGAAAATAAAACACCAATTTATTAGTCATCGTGCACTTCAAGTTTGTGTTAATTTGACTTTGACTAAAAATCATTCTAAAACGTTTTTTGTGTCTCCTATAAAATTTATTCTATGAGTGTTAATCCATTTTGCATAAATAAAGTCTATAAAATGATTATATTATACGCATGTACATATATACATTATATTCAATAATTGCCGGTAAAAAAGGACGTCTAGTATAGGTGTGGTGAACTTTTTCATGTTGCAAGCCGCATTGTAACCAAACAAAAATGCATTTTGATTCATTAAAATGTATTTAAGTTGTTTTGTAAAAGAATGAAAATTCACTAACCATTCAATTATTGAGTTGTGTTTATCCTGGTCGGAAAGCATTCTATTATTGTATTTCTTTGCGTCGT
>JAPMAE010002382.1:5787-17241 GCA_036584705.1 Rhyacophila sp. 25_7 | reverse complement strand
AAGTTATAAATTAAAATGATTACACATTTATAGAAGTGAAATAATAATTTATTTTCAAGACAAAACGTTTTTTAATTAATATAAGAATCGTCAATTTTTTCACTAGCTTATAATATAAAATAACAACAAATATCTTGAATGTGGTGTTATTTTTTAGTGTCAAGATTTTTTTACAAAAAAATAATAAAGCATGAAAAGCTCTTTTTCTTTGAAGGAGAAATATATTTTGACAGGCTTAATTTTATTTTGTTATTTTGATGAAATTCCAAGGAGAAGAAATTAAACTCGTGCGAAGGGCAGGCGTCAAATGAAGTTGTAAGTAAAAAAGAAGAAAAATATATAAGAAAATGTCAAAACATAATGACTAAATGCTAACCTGATCGTAGAAAAATGTCATATCCAAGAATTGACGGTTAATTTTGAAAAAAAATCAATCCGTCACTTAATTTTAAAGAAATTGAAATTTATAAATATTTTATCATATGTACCAAATATAATCGATTTTTTTAAAAAAAAATCAAAGTCGATAGATGTTGGCATTTTTAATATAAATCAAAAAATATTATCGACTGAAAGTTAACTATGGAACTGTTTATCAAAGAAAACGTGCTTTATGTTATGTTATTTTGGGTTTTACTCTTCTTCATCCTATGAATATTCTTTTAAGAAGTCAACCTATATATATAAGAAATTAGAAAAAATACGAGTATCACGTATACTACGTGATTTACTGGATATATAAACCAACTATTGTATATATGATAGATAGTTAAAGCCAATAACATATTTGACATCTAATCTATACCTGAGAAGAACACTATACTCTATCAAAAATGCCACTTTTTTACTATGGTTGTTCAGAGTTGTTTTGGTATTACTTTCTTCGGATAATATATAACATAGTATAATATTCCCTTTCTTATATTCTTTTATAGTAAGACTACAATATAATTGACTAAATTACTGGAAAGAACGTTGTAATATATTTTACTACACTTTATTAATATCACAATTTTGAAAAAAAATGACACAGTATAGTTTACCTTCCAGATAAAGAAATATTGAATCAAAAGCTTGACGATACTTTTACGGGTATATATATACATATGCTAAATTTTAATACAATGAATTCAAATGTAACAAAAATAAATTATAAAACCAGACCTAACGTCAAAAATATGTATTTATATGAAAGAAATCATTTGTCAGTTTAATGAAATCAGAACGTATGTTCAGCATGTGTTGATATTGTTCATGTCTTTATACATGTGTCTTATAGGGAGACTATTTTTATGCTACTATACAATTTCTCTTTTATTCTATACAAAGACATTTCAGTACAATGAAATATCTTTTTATCGTTCCACGATGTTCTATATAGCGGAATTTGAACTGTAAGTGGAAATTGTAGTATAAAAAAGTAGTTTGCGTGAGCTTGTACAGATGTAATTTTAATTTGTGTAACATTGGCGAGTCAACAGCCTTCTGAGTTGCATGTATTCTTATTGCTCTGTCGTGTTAATATAGCAATAACAAAAATAAGATGTCTTTAAAACTTTTTCGAAGAGAAAGTGTTTAAGGAGAGCCAAGTAAAACTTGGTTTTATTGGTATTATAACATTCAATGATATATTTTTTTACATAACTCTATTTTGCAATTATTTTAGACTCGATACAATGGTACACGTTTTTTTAAAGGAAAATTTTAGTTCTTATAAAATCGATGAAATATTTCGGCAATACGATATACAAGTGCTTCGTCTACCACCTTACCACACTAAGTTAAACCCGATTGAAAATTTTTGAAAAATTATATTGCTTCAAATAACATAGAACAGACTGCGACAAGAATAATGCGGGTGATAAATGAATGCTGAAATCAAATTGATTAAGATATGTGGTCTAATACTTGTCGACATGTTAATAAAATTGAAGAAAGACACTACCGACACTATAATATGGAAACAGAATTCACAATTGATTTGGGTAATAGCAGTGAATCAAAATATTCATCTGATGATTTAAAATAAAAACACGCCATTAAATATATGTAATGAATTTTTTTTATTTAAAAAAAAATACGAAAAAAATAATCCATAAAGATTTATTAGAGTTAGTTTTGTACTTAACTGTAGTTTTTTACACGCACACATACATACTGTGTTTGTAAAAACTTAACGCTAACATAGGGTCGCGCGCACAGATAAACGCTTAATAATATTCTAGCTTAGAACAATTAACAAGTGTATATTAAGCTGTGCATTAAACACGCATAAGTTTCAATTATAAAGTATGTATTAACAAAATTATTAAATTAAGTTGCATGTTTTTTTAGGTGTACGAAAATTTCCACTTTCATCACATATGTCAACTTTTATGACAATATTAAAATAATAGAACGATTTCCAATAATGTAATAACTATTAAGTTACATACCGCCATGTTGACCAGCAATATTGCTAAATGCATCAATCAATAGAGCAACGGCTAAGCAATCAAGATGATATATCGAAGGGTGAGGTGGTTGTACGAGTATATATGTCCAGTCATCGTACGGCCACGATCAATTTGACGCTTGAGCGCCATGTCATAAAGAGCATAGGGAGTCAGTGTATAAACACATGTCATTTTCCCCGATTTTATATCAAGCTTAGAATATATGTATACTTAAATGACAGGTTTTGTTTTTTTGTGTTTCTCTACCACTTTGAAATAAATGTAAAAAGAATCTGAAACGTAGAATTTTTAAAAAATAATATTAATATTAAACGTTTAAAGAGATTCTATTTAATACAACTAATTAAACAGTATTTACCTCTCCAGGAGTGAGTTATTTAATTGCGGTTGCACAATTGGGTGAAAGTTTTATTTAATAATCTAGATTTATATTTTAAATTTTATTAAATGTGTGCACTGTAATGTTGTATACTCTTTATTTGTTGCATACATAGAATATACGAGTATTTTATTGCTCGGTGCTTGACGTACATACACGTCTATATTTCTTCAAAGCTAATTTTGAGTGGGCGCATTTGCACGTCCATATTCCTGAACAGGTGAATCTATGTAGTCCAAAGTTCAATGTGTTTAAACAGATTTTAATGAAAAAATAGAAATTTATTAAGTCATAGTGTGCTTTAGCACCCACTACCTTATGAAATCATTCCTAAGCAATTACCTTACTCTTAACTAGGGATGGAGAAAGTGGGGATTTTTAAACTCGTCTAAGTGACTGACTAAGCTTTGGTCAGGTATATGGACTTCAATTATAGAATTCTCGTTTTTAGAGGTGAATACGTATGGGCTACTGTGTTGTAGGTCCATTAAATAGTGTTTACATTAGAGTCCAAAATTTGTACCTATATTACTGACCTCGACAGGGTATAAATGGACATATGTTACCTTTCAGTATGAAATAATTCTCCATATCTCTCCATATATTACTTTATAAAGTAATATTTATTTAGAATCGTCATTCTAAGATACTATGTATATTATTCAGAATATAACATTGATTTGTTAAAACGTGCGAAATGAAAATTAAGAGACTTTTTTATAAATCACAATATTTAATAGAAATTGACTCGATAATTTAATAGTGTTGATCTATTGACATTTGTAAAAAATGATGAATTTTACTGTATATTTAAGTTAGTGCCGGCTGAAGAACCTTTAGATGCTCTAAGCACTAACTAATTTTAATGCTCCCTGACTTATTTAGACTTGTATAGCATCCAATCTGCGAGCACAGTGTACTTTATTTCACAGGATAAACATGAAGATACGATAGAACGTTTTATAAATACAAATTATTCATTCAGTTTAATAATTTAAATTCTTTTATTTGGTGCCGCCCTTTCCCGTTATGCCTAAACACGTATTTTGCTTAAGGATTGACTTAGCACTGATTTAAGCTATACATCGTACACGAATAACTGCAATATGTCATACTAAAAAAAAGAATATATTTTTTCTTTTGTATTTTATTTTGTGCTAGCTAAGGTACTATTTGTATTGACAATTATTTAAAACTGTATTTTATAATTTAATGTTTTAATATCATATATTTAAATATTTACAGTGAAATACATATTTTATAACCATCCTCGTTTAATACTAACATTAATGTAAATAACGATATAAAGCTTTCAAAAGTTTGACTTTTTCGATATGTTTCTTAAGTAATATTATGGGTAAACTTACTTGGAAGCTATTTCAAATCAAATGAAATGTGTAGGCGTAACCTTGGTTTTTATCATCATTTATTACCTATCCATCATAAAGCTATTGGCCATTTTATCTAAATGGAATGCCATATGTAGGAAGAGTAAAACTTGAGATATGAATGCAAACGCCTGTCGCTGAAGTTTGAAAAAAATCTAAATATTATAAACATGCCTGACTTATGCCTTATCTTGCGATTTCTTCTTTTTTTTAGTTTTTTTATTGCTAAGTTATTTTCGTCGGGAGCTTTATGACTTATTCAGAGTTTTTTTATAGTCCGTGCTGTAATTGGTATAACACGGTTGGTGGTTTCTCTATACGTTTTGAGTCTACTATAGAGAACCTAATTTATACCAGTGCTGGGTTTTATGAATTTTCTACACACATAAAAATACAATACAATGCTGAATATTTTTATGCACGGCAATAATGTGTTTTTGTCGTTTAATTTTATTCACCTAATAAAACAGCGGTTTTGAATGTATACGACATTTATACATAAGCCATTAACAATTACACAAGTAATGCATCATTTTTATGAGACAAAACTTTGGTTCGGTCGTCCGTAAACCTGGCACCGCCCTTGAGGGGAAGGGCGGATTAATTATAATTGTTACATAACAATTTTTTATTTAAAATCTCGTAATTCTATTTAATGTAAAAAGTTACGTGACCTTGAATAGGAATGGAGGGGGGGATCAAGTTGAATGTCTACATGGTGTTCCATGGAGGGGAGAGGATAAAAAAACATTTCGCGGCTTATGGACGCCCCCTTAGTGTAAATATTTACTGTAAAATGACAACCTTTAATAATAAATTAAGCATCTTCTCTCTACGAAATCCATCATCCATTACTTGTAACAAACGTGTTAGTGTAAAATTTTACATGCAGAATATAAAAAAAAAGTATTTGTATAAGTACACGTTAAAAGAAAAAAAAGTATTTGAAATTTGCAGGAACTTCGACAATGTGAAAATAAAATCTGTCATTTATACGTTTACTTATCTTTTTGTAAATACATATTTTATTAAAAAAAAATCTTTATATATTATATAAAGCTATGTTAATAAAATGTGTGTTGGATGATTTTTCGCCAGGCATTAAAAGATTCCAAAAACTCGATGTATTTATTTACTTCTGTTTCAGTTCGCTTTTGCAAGACGTAAAATTTCTTTTATAAGATTAAATTTACCCGGAGAAGAACTTTCTCATAAATCCTGAAAAGTAAACATATCTGGCGAATTTAATAAACATGTAATATTTTTTATGGGAGATAATAAAAGTTTTCTTCCTCCAAATATCTAAGGATTGTATTATTTGCAAAAGTATTCAATAAGGCTTCTCAAAAGCTTTGAGTTATGCCCTTGTTTGATTGGACCTACATTTATGTATGTATTGTGATACATATAAAGCTATCGTCAGATACATATATTTTATAATTAAGCATTTAATATTTATCGTTTATTGCAACTACGAGATTATTTTAAAACTTTAAGATGTAAACCAAATTGTTACAAAAGATTTTAAATTTTGTATTATGTTCTGATAAAAACAATTTGTCTTAGGCCTGCACGTTTATTTTTCTGAAGGATGATTAAAAGTCGACGTAACTTACTTCAATATATTATAACGTATTAAAAACATTTTACAAGCTTAGTTGATTTTTATTTATGTTAATAAAACTATTAGGGTAAAGACGAATAAAATTACTTTATTTTATAATAATTAAAATATAAAATTATCTTTCGGTAGTAGTTATAAGTAACAATATTTTTTATGGAATGCAGATAAAGTTTTTTCTACTTACATCACCTATTCTATTGTATACATAAAATATAGGTAGATAAACGTTAATAAAAATAAGTATGTCATATATGATTAAATTATTAATTATCGAGAAAAAAAATGTCATATACTAACATTCCAATGTTACATGAACACACCATAAAGTTCAACTGTTCAAAACATTTCATAACTCATAACGTATGTACGTTAAATATTTTTCATGCTTCACGTGTAAACGACAAATTCCACGTATAAACGACGATTAAAAATTGGTACTCTATTTTATCGAAAGGCTGGCGTCACGGAATGGAGAAAATTATTTCAAAATTTTCAACAATTTCGTTAGGAAAGGGTCAAAGTCTAAATGAAATCGTCAACTTTATTAGGGTGCCGTTTGTACTTGTATTGTGTCTAATTTCATATTTCCCTCGACGTTTTTGAAATTGGCTGCCGGTAAAGCCTCTTATTTGATAATTTCAGGCTAACCATGTAAACATATAGTTATTTTAAATACATAATTGAACAATATCATAAAATAAATAATAATTTTAAATATTATAATATTCTATTTGCAGTTCATATTTTTTCATATTTCAAATTGTTGTAATGACTATGCAATAATACAACATAATATTGTTTTATATATTATAAAAAGTATGAATGATGTTTACTGTTAATTATATCGTAGAATAATCAATAGTCAGTATAATTCCATATATTACACTATTACAAAATCACTTTTTAATATATTTAATGTGATCATGAACTTTTGCTGCTAAACGTGATATAAAAAAACTCGATACTATCAATTATTTAAGTGGATATACTGTGAAATAAATAATATCACTATTTATTGATAACAGACATAAAGAAAGTAGTTAAGAATTTATACGTGTATACTCTAAAATTGGCATCGAATTTAAAGACAAAACAATCTTAATAGCAAGGCGATAAAGTACATATGCAATTCAATAAAAACATGCAGTAAAGCCTCAATATATCAAACTAATGCGGATGAGGGGTGTCCGTTAAAGACAAAAGTCTGTTATATAAAAGTAGGTTTACGAAAAAGTTTTTGTGTTAAGAAAATAAACATTATTTCTTATTAATGTTTGCACCCATATCACAAATTAATTCAAACTTTATTTTTTTTTTATCTGTTTTTTTAATGTCCAAAACTGTTAGTTTTATTATAATATATTACTCACATATAAAAGAATTTATAAATATAACATATAAACCTATGTAAAACAGCGACCAGTGTTGCAAATGTCAGTACAACGTTCATTCTACAATACAAGAGAAAAATGATATTATTACGCTAATTCTAGTGCAAACGTTATAAAATGAGTATCATACGCAGAATATTGTTTACACTTAAGTAGTGACACTTGGATTAAACGTATATGACATTAAAAGAATGTTTTAACAATTTTCAAATTTGACCGGATATTTTGTCCTTTATATCCGAAATCTGTTATATCAAGGTTCTACTGTATTAACAAAATATTATTATTCAAATTTAATATATTTCATTAATCTGATTTTCTTATTTGCCTATAGATTAATGTGAATGTAAAATGTGTGTTTTTTAATATTAGAAGTTTTACGAGTGGCGAAATACATATATATTTTACTGCATTAATAATAGCTTAACGTTTAAAACTCAAGTGAGACACTGTTTCATTAGTATAATATAAATTTTGTGTTTGAATACTTTTTGTTTTAATAAAATTCAAGCAACCCTATTTTGAATAAAATTTCTCTGTTAAACTCAAAATATTGTGACCGTCCCGTAACATGAACTTTGGCTAGCGAGTCACCTCATTTAATACCCAATGTGCCTGCGAGGTCTACTTTGCAACTTTAGATATAGGCTAAAATTATTTTGGGATCCTTTTTATTCCCAGCCATACCCCCTCTATTTTGAAATCTAACCTTTGGGCGCGATCTCTGTACGCACCTCAAGAGACACTGGTAATTATATTTTGAATTGTGATTTTGAATTTTCATAATTGAGTCTTTCGTATTTTCAACCAAACTGTTTACGTATTAAGTAGAAAATGCGTACTTAATAGAAATGGGAATATTATCAAAATAAACCACTTTTACTGTCATTTACACTTGTTTTTCAAATGTCTCATTTTTATTGCAAAGTAAATAATTTTTCATGTTACACCTTTTACACAATGACTTTTGAATGTTAATAAATCCCTAATGCGTATTATTTATAAATATTAAACAATTTGTTCATTAGTTAGCAAATCAATATGTATAAATTCATGGCGGGTTTTACTGGGTTCACTACATTGAAAGAGCACTAAATTATTTTATTGCCATCAAATAGGTAAGAAACATAGACTGTAAACAAAATATTTTCTTATACACTTGCAAAACACCTAGTATGGTTTATAATTATATATATATATATTCTTTTTTTTTCTTTTAACCATATCCGATTAAAATTATTTCAACAAATATTTAGACTGCTAATATCAAAGATTAATTTTCTCTTTCATATCCGCTCTGCAACGAAGCATATGTACATATCTCCACAATGTGAAAATTGTTTTTTTACGAGTAATAATTGTCAGTTATTAGCTCAACCAATTCGGTCGATGTTCTGGTTTCAAATGCACGTAAAAAAACCTGTGCAATTTTGCCAACTACGAAATTCGAACCCTTTACCTTCGGCTTGTAAGACTTACGAACCGACGACCGTAGTTCACATCCCGTAGGTGCCAATAAATATACACGCTTTTTCAAATTAAGACATAAACGAAATTTGTTGTATTAATAACTGACAATTATCACTCGTAAAAAAATGTCACAATAATCTTTAAATTGTGGAGATTTATATGCTTTGATTCAAAATAGATATGATTTAAAAAAAAAAATTTTGTACATATTATATTACACTAGAAAAATACAGTTTATTTTTATGAAGATTAACAAAACTGTTTTAAACATTAGTTGATTTATGATTAGATGATTTTATTAAAAAATATTTTCATCCGCAGTGAATAATAAAAACCTACAAAAAATAAAATAAGTAGTATATAAATATAATCTATTCACTTTAAAGTGATTCTTGTGGAAATATATCGATTATGCATATTATAGATCGTTCCCAGTAAAGCCACACTGCGAGTATATTGAAGTCTTCATGAAACCGAGGCGTCTCTATGTACCTAACATGAAGTAAATTCGACAGGTCTACCTGGTGAAAGGGGTACTTGGTTAAGATGGGTGAAAGTGAAATAGGGAGCTACATTTACTTGCGAGAGATGCGTGTTCATTTGTTACAGGGATGTGTTGAGTATAGTTTTTTTAATAATATAAAATTCATTTCGTTAGTTTATCTTAAAAAATATTAAATTATCAACATCGATAAAAAATACATATTTTTCATAATGTTCACTTATCTGTTTATATTTAAAATGTATTTTTATTTACAATATTTGCCACAAACAAAGTATAAAAGACCATAACAGTGTATATATTTGCTTAACAGTATAACACGTTTTTACTATCTCCTTTCCGAAATAAAACATATACATTTTCAAAATGCAAAGATTGTTTTGACATTTTTTACGACTAATATTTGTCAATTATTATGTCGATCAAATTAGATTTATATCTTGATTACCAATTTAAATGAACAAACATTTCTTATGATTTATAACAAGGAATAGAAAAAAAGCAATCTACATATAAGCAGCCAAACAATGTGTCACTGAGCCATCGTGGGTGACCTAAATATACTCAGTTTTTTTTAATGTTTACAAACAATTATATAAAAACATTATCGTACAGCAATACTAATAATTAAATTATTTTGGTTGAAAGGTTTTTTTTTGCAAATACTTGCAAATAGTACAATTGATATTACAGAATTGAACGTGTTAAAAATATGTAAAAATAAGCATTTTCGAGGAAACATTCACACAAATATTTGAAATACTGAAGTATAACTGCGATAAAGTTGTGCCCCCATGTTAATGATTGGAAGCGCAAAGTTGGGCGTGAAATAGCATTATTATTTGTCAAGTTAAATAATTAATCTGCCTGGCATCTTTGTGACAGTGAATCCACACCAATTGTTACCACAAAGTTTACGCCGCAGAAGTCAGCAAAACCTCTTTACACTTCAAAGTTTACTCAATCTAGTTGAGAATAATTCATTATCACAACCCTGGCCTTAAGTTCTCGCGTAATGGCGGCTGTTATGGAAGGTTTTATACTTGATGTATCGGAAATAATTATCCATTCATGGAGTAACACCGACCTTTCGTAATCGTCCGGTACTCAGTGAGGTGCAATTATTATTTTACTCCCGAGTATGGGGCACCCCAATATCCTATAGTTCGTTTAAAAGGCTAGTCGATAATGTCACTTTTAGTTAAAAAGCTCCATCAGCGTTTTATCACTGAGAAATAAATAAAGCTTAAGTAATACCTACTCACTAAAATAGTTTATTACGATATTTCAGTATATTTTCTCCATACACCGGTAATATATAAAAAAGTACCATTTCAATTGTCGGTACATATAAGTTAACGTAATTAAAATTACCTCAATTTACTTGAATAGAAGAAAAAATATACACTTAGAATTTTGAAAAGAAAATAATACTAAGTAATAGCGTTATTAATCTTTTATGTGCTAGATATGTCACAAACCCCGACAAGCTGTGATTTTTTCAGCAAAAATAGAACCTTAATATTGCTTTTTAAAGTATATGAAATGTTTATTTTTTATTTTTTATGATGTATATATATTAATGACCATACTATAGACATATCTCTGCGTTTTTATATTTAAAATTCTCCAAAATATTCAAATTTCTCTAGCAGACTACATTTTAAGTTGTGCGAGTAAATTCGATTTTCATACTTCATTGGTTAATGCACAATTAAAAGCTATAATATTATATAAAAAGAATACAACAGTTTTACGAAATGATGCAATCTTTAATAGGGATTGCCTTAAATTAAATTTGATCACACTTATTATGTACAGGCAGTTCATCAAATTAAGAAAATAGTGTGTAGAATATAGTGAACTATAGATAACATCAGACAAAATAAGATATGTAAAATATTATATACGTGAGCGTTTCAAAAATGTAGTGTGGCAACCCAACATCAGACCAAGAGAGCAAAAAATGCCAAATCGCCTAAAAATCGTCAACTAGTAATGATATTTTGTACGGAGATTTTTGTATTTTATAAAATTTATGGAGGTCATCCGGTACATACAAAATGAATGGACCAAGAAGAAATGTGAAAAGAACGCTGGTAGTTTTGTGAATTACTTAACTCATAATACATAATTTTCTATAGACTGTGGTCTATTACCACATCTTATAGTATCAAATAAACGAGTAATCTATTCTATTTCTATTCTATTTCTATTCTATTTCTATTCTATTTCATAATGTAA
>JAPMAE010002376.1:0-11773 GCA_036584705.1 Rhyacophila sp. 25_7 | reverse complement strand
TCTGTTTATTGCTCGGGAATATTCAGTCATTTTCCCACCAAGTTTAGATTGTCCCTTTTGGGTATTGTTCTCCATGTTAATTGGCTTTACTATTCAGAATCTGAATTAAATTGAACCAGGGAATGCATTTTGCTACGACCTTAGTGTTGACCTAACTACTGATACGTATATTCACGTACTCGTATAAAATTGGGCTTGAGCAAATGGCACTACAATGACACTTATGTAAACGAAAGCATTAAAATGCCACAAACGTTATGCACGTGTAAAGAATGTCGTTCTGCGTCACCAATATGGCACATCGCACGGACCGTGCCAACTCGCGTACTCCGACCACAGTGTTTTGGTCACAGGAACAGGTTGAACGATCGGCGCCGTTGCTATGGCAGCCATAACCGTATTGTCTTTCTTTACTACCGAGTAATTAGCTCCAGAATTGCTGTCCCAGTATTCTTCGTTATTACAACGATAGCAAACGCAGAAATCTAATCGTTTGGAATTGACAGGTAGTTGAATTCTAAAATTAAAAGTGTCGTATAAGGAATAAGTGCCTGCAATCGTGGTTTGGACATCTACGTACACGCAGAACGCGTCTTCTGACGTTTCCCAAGAGTCCGCTGACCATCTTACTATGACTTCTTTTTGGAAATGGATATTTTTTACTTTTATTGTTCCTATTAAAAACCCTTCTTTTTCTTTAATAATGACATTTTCTAACGAAACATTGTCATCATTTATTCTCCTTCTAAAATCTACATAATCGGACGCGGGTTGAGCGAAGTTTAGCTCCCAAGAAGATTTCTGAACTACTTGCTGCTGTATTGGAGAATTAGGTCGCAGCGACCAACTGGGAGGCTGATCGGACGGTTCGCTCATCACCCTAACTTGGGTCAAAGACAAACCATGGTCATCCGCGAAAACTACCCTCTTTTTAGTTCCGGCGGGGGGACCGGGCCGCAAGCAAGGTCTCGGACCCGCCATAGGTGTCGTCACCCGGCGAGTGAGCGGGGGGCGATAGCCGTAAACGCGGCACGGCTGTGGAGAAGAATAGTCCGCGAGAAAACCTCCTGGGGGGCTGTGGCCGTACAACGGGAACCCTTGCGAAGCCAGCATGTTGTCTGTCAGTAAGGCCGCCAGGACTTTGAGGTTCTCTTCGAGGGCTAAAAGGTCTCGTCGGAGCGAAGATATATTGTGGCTTTTTATTATTGCAACAATATAAACACGTCTCCTTTGATCACGAATACTACAACTAGTTTTAATAGCTACGTCGTATTGGTTTAATATAAGAGTTTAAATGTCTATATGGTGTAGTGACTCTTTTCGAATTAATCAATTACATGCGATTCAATTTTTATTTTAAATGCAGCGTTAATAATCTTTTAAAATATCAGTTGCTTTGCGAGATAACACTATAAACCAGTGCCAACTGAAAGACAAAAAACTACTGTCTAAACAATATGAATTGATACTTTTATCGACCTAATAATGATGCGTTGGTCAATATAAATCAATGATGATCAACCAAGGCAACCCACAAGACACAAAAATAATTGATTATTAACAATACGATTGACTTTTTAACTATCAATTTATTTATTTTTTACCTATACAATTTTGCGCACCACCGTTCGTATGAATGATAAGACTTCCAAGAATTTTCACTTATTTAAATTATTCATATTGACGTTGGGTACCCAAAAATTTCGAGTTCAATTGATAACACTTCTTGTTGTTAGTAAATAAAACTTATTCGCGATTTCATTCGGTAAAAGTATTTTAATATATTTTCATACGTCTGGCATTAAAATATGATAACACCTTTTATGCTGTCAAGTTGACACAAAATGAACTGACGATTATACACGCGCGCGGCACACCTTTGCGTCGTGATCAGAATATATATTTTTTTTCAATCAGCGTATTGTAGCGCGAAATGAATTACTAAATATTTATATGTTCAATTGATTCCATAGAACGTATTATATAACTTTCATTTTTTTTTATTTCGCAAAAACCGTTTCGGTATTTATTTATTGGAACTGATGATTTTAATATAAGTAATTTTACCTACGTTTAATATAATTTTACAATAAATTAGTGACACGAATAACCTATTTTTCAATAAGAAAAATAGATAAACAATATTTTCTAGGTTTATAGCGGTTTAAAATCATTGTTATGTAAAAAAAAAGTATTTGAACGTAGGGTAATACAGTTGAACAAATAAACGCAATTTTAATTACGAGTATACTATATCAAACAATTACTTATTATTCTTTTATGCTTGGCACATTTTTTTGTTATTTATAATTAGAGTTACAAAAGGCAAATTTGAGCTGCTTTTCTTTTGCCATATAAAATTGGTTGTTATATGAGCGGTGTTAAGTAGAATTTAATCTATTTACGTGGATTGTAAACTGACCCAAAGTTTTATTTACATTTGATAACCCTTCATAATGTCATCAATTAAATATCGAAATGACCTTACGTTTAAATACATGCGATATTTAAATAGGTTTAATCGCAAATAAATAATATAGAACTGGTTTATAAGCCGCACAAATGCATCTATTGCAAAAATACAATAAAAATATCAGCTTATTTTCATAAATAGATGGCAATCTGTTCACGGGATTCAAATGAGCAATCAACATACAAATTATCAAATAACGTCTTTCAAGTATTGCACCCCATCAATTATTTGTTTGTAATTTTCCATCTCTTTCGCCAGTCTTCTTAATCGTGATGTTCTTCACCTGCACTTGGCAATTCTACTAAATTTTATCATCACTTTGCTACAAATAATGCAGCATATTTATGTCTTCTACAAATTTTGAAAATTTACTCTTTTAACTGAATAGACGAGTAATGTAGATTGAAAATCCGTTTTAATTCTAACATTTCCTCACAATTTGAATGATCTTGTTTGAAATTCGGATGACCGATTCTCATCTGCGATCGTGACGAATGTTCGATGTATCTGAAATGAAAAAAATAACATTACATTAGCTTTCGACTATGTTAACGAACTATTTATCAATATAAAAATAAATAAACACGGAACATTATATCAGGAGGTAATTTTCAAAAGTGGTCAAATTAAAAAAATACCTGGGAATACTAGATAACTCTCCTGAGTCAAGAGAGTGGATCTAGCATTCCCAGATTTTTTTTTATTTGACCACTTTTGGAAATTAACTCCTGATACTTTATACGGTATTCCCGAATCTTTAATATACAGGACAAAACCCATTGCAGCGTATTTTGTAGGATCGCAAAAATACTTTATTACATTGAATAAACAAGAAATTGTATAAAACCCTACAAAAATTGTTCTCCCATTATACAAGTATTTAAAAATATATACAATATAGCACGTGATAAACACACTCTTATTGTTTACATAATAATGAAATGTTCACTTCATTAAAGCGAGATTTTGTTTCGTTCACTCCATACGAACGTTTAATCCAGTTTCACAAAAATATCTTTAGCCTGAAATTTTCTTTACTGTTGAATGAATGCATTATAACGGGATTTGGGCTGTATTATGAGATAATATAGCAAACACATTTATAAATATATACATATGTTTCAATTGAAAAGAATTTTAACAGAGGCGCTCTTTTTTGTTTAGAATCAACTGATAAATCATAAAGTAGGACACGTAAATTTTTGTTTTAAAAAACATACGGGTATATGAGTATTCAGTTAATATTGACTTTTAACACTTGAATATTAAAATATGTTATAATGAGGCTAAAATAAAATAATTATTTACTTAACCACTATCTCATGTACTCGTATCATCGTGTCCTCGTGCACATTAACAATAATATCTGCTTTAATTTTGTTGGTTTAGGATTCACCTAATATTTATTTACATATTTAAATATGGCGGGAGTCCAATTTTGTACTGAAGTTTGGATAGCTTAACAGAATGTCACGTTATAATTCTTAATCAGGTTGCCAAAAATAGAAAATAGAAATGAGATAGAGGTATATGCTTACGAATATGGCAGATCGATTACAATATACAATGATATTGATAATATTTTTGCACGAATGTTACCATAATTAAAAAATAAAACTGATAAAAGGTTTGCTATAAAAACGATAGTTGGCTTGAACGCAAGGAAGTAAAATATTCAGGATTTTCGGAAATATTTTTTCGAAGATATACAGTAGTAATATGTTTTAAGTGACCTTCAAAGTTCATTAAATATATATTTTTCAACAAAAATAAGTGAATTTGTGAAATTCAGTATAATAAACACAAATATATCTTTACAATACCTGATAGTTGTCGACCTTTTACCAATTTTCAAATGAAGACATTGAAATAATACGAGTATATATATATATAGTCAGCTGTTACGTGAATTATGTGTAAAATAACACTCTTTGATCAAAAAACAATCCTTATGAATATTGAATTTTCGAAAAAATAAATTAAAATTTATTATTCTGCATAAAACAGTCCATTTATGAAGTATATATCAATAATCCGAATTCTCGATCAATAATACAGGTTCAACACAGGACGAGATGTGGACCATCATCAACTCATTGATACGTTTAAGTTAACACTTTATTAAACGAACTAAAACAACAAAAAAACTACTTTAATGAAAATGTATAGAAACGACTATTGACACGTTTGATAATCACAGTGAAATTAGATTAAGAAACAATCGTTAATATTTCTTAACATACAACATCGATTTTTTTTTTGGAAATAGCCTTGTTTATTTTTAAATATTTATGATATTCGTAACTGTTTATCACAAAATGCAAGATCGATAATGTTTCAATAAACACCTTTTAAAACAACTGACATTTTCTGCTGGATGTACCAATATATGTATGTCGGTATATCAAGCAATGTAAGAAATGCAATTTAGTACGATCAGTTCACGGAGGCAAGAAAATGTATTCAAATCAATAAATAAAAGACAATGTATAATCTGTTAATAATATCGCGCATTGAGCGCATCACAATCAGTGTGAAACAGCATTGCTTAGTGGAATCATAAAAGTCACATTAAAAAATAAAGGATTAATGATTTCTCCAAATTCTTATTGAGTAATTATCATGAGAAACATACATACTCGTATATATATTTGAATTTGATCGGTTTATTAGTTATTGGTATTTTTTGTAACATAGATTATTAAATAAATTGTCAAAAAAACATCAGATTTATTTATCTGGCAACATTTTATGGTCCATACAGTGATGAGACTTTCAACAATATATTTTGGTATAACACTTATAATAATGTTTGTTTTAATCGGCAAGAATTGAGGTAAACTATTGATGTTCATATAACATATATATATTTACGCTAGTTATACGCACCAGGACAAATTGAAAAAACCAAATTCTAATAGAGATATTTCGTGGAATAAACAAAAATATTAACGTACTCACACACGTGCATCGGTCCTTAACATATTGATATCAGTATCCATACATATACGCCACCCGACGTTCATGTGATATGATACAAACAATTTACATTTATAAATTGATCCCGATTATGACACGTGATTAAGGAATCTACGTTGTATCAATGATTGCGTTCTGACTCGAATGCTCTATATATAGTTGTGACGTCTCTACTCACATGGATACTGCTTGGTTATTTAATTTGGTATCTTAATTTTTCCATACACAAGTGAGCGAACGGCATTGTCTATTTTACAATTGAACGTTCTGGTTAGAGGTATATTATCTTTACTTATTTACAAAACTAAATATTTCAATACATAATTAATAAACGTGTACGGTAAAAATCGTTCAATATGAAATACTTGTAATACACTGATCTTCACAAAATATATCGATTCTCTTTAGGTAAAAGGGCGTACTCTCCGTTTTTTGAAAAGTGCATTTATTTGAGAATTACAATGTACACATCTAAATGCACGCACTTTCAAAAGGAATTAAGCCGAAAATGCGGAATTATTAACGAAATTCCGTTATAGATTTTGAAAAAAGAACGACCTACTAAGTTTAAATTGAAAGAAAAAAGCACTAACCCTCAATGATTTTCGTTTAATAACTCTTTAAACTATCAGATCAGAAAAATAAAACATCAACTTATTGGTCATCGTGCACTTCTCAGTTTGTGTTGACTAAAAATCATTAAAACGCGTTTTTATGCCCATTGTAAAATTTCTTATGTAAGAGTTAATTCCTTTTGCCCAAACACGGTCGAATTATTTATTATGTTAAATCCAAACATAAAACTTTGCGAGATAGTTAAACATCTTTTTATACTGAAATTTCGTTACATCGAATAAAGGAGAAATTGTAAAATAATATAAAACTTGCCTTCGTAGAACACGAATATTTAAAAACATAAATCAATATTAATACGTGTTGATAATACGTATCATTCACTTTAATGTTTACTGAGTTAAAACTGTTTTTTAGTTCAATTTGTGTGAACATGTTTTCCTATAAAATAGTCGTTACACTGAAATTGTAGTTACTTCGGAATTGATTTAACCTCTACTACAGTGATTTCTAAACCAGAAGGCGCAGGAGGCGCCACGATAAAATTGTTTTTAAAGGGAGGCATAGTAACATAAAATTTGGAAACCACTGCTCTAATATGTAATTTTAACTAACAATCTTCTTTTAGTACGAAACAAAAATGGCTTAACACGAAGAGAATTTTGTCCATCTCTCGCCAACTGTTTTATGATTCAACTTTTTTAAACTGATATCTATAGTAAACAGTGGACACAAGATTACTGCTTGCCGCATATACAAAACAAATACATTTGTCCATTGCCAAAGAATACATTTCAATCTGTCAGCATTTATCAAAAATATGCGCAGATATAAGGATGTACACTCCAGCGATGAAATTAACCAAATGTAGTATGTCAAATAATTTGTAGATAATATGATTATAAAAATACCGTGTTAAAAAGATATTCGATTTCTTATAAGAAACAAATAGCATTTAATTCTTTTATCATTGTTTTATGCGTTTTTATTTTATGAATTTATTGGATTTTGTAAGTATTAATAAACTGTGTGCCCGATGTGATGCGGTAGAAACTGCACCAATTTTTCATCTTGGCTCGTGTTACAATGATAGAAACATTGGAGAGATTTATATAATCGTTAACACGAAATTATTTTTACACGAAGAACTAACTATTCTTGCCCCCTATCGAATTGAAACAGTTTTCACTGCAGTTTCACATTAAATGTGACAAGAGATTTCCCCATCATTTAACTAAGCATTATCAGAGTTAATTCAATAAACTTATCTGTACGAATAACGGTAATATGTACAATTTTTGGAGCGATATTCTGATCTGCGAATCTCTTGCGTCCACGGTATCAACGCGTGCATAATTAGAAAAAAGTGAAACTCGAATTGAGTAGTCTATTATTATATGTTCTGTGGTGTAGTCCCTTATATACGAGTACGTACGAGTAGGTTGATTATAAATTGTATTTTTAGCACACCTATGTCTTTGGCTTATAGAGAGAGATAGATAGATAATTTCAGCAATTCTGTATGAAATATCTTCATGCCACCTCTTCGTGTAGATAAAATACAATATTTATTTATTCTGTTGCTAGCGAAGAATGTGACACACCCACACAATCTCAACAAGCTAATTTTAATAACAATCTTAATTTTCTTTGTGTGGCAGACTAAATATTTTAATATTTTAATACTGTGCATACAAAATTTATTATGGAATTTTCTAGTTATCTTAAAAGAATGAGAAAAGAGTTTGAAAACACATCGAGTTCAACGTGATTAAGACGAAAGCAACGGTTGATATTTTTTTTATCTTACTCTCGTTTGACCATTTATATAAAATATATTTAAAAAATACTGTATTGTTTTATAAAATATATTGTTTTCATATACTTATAATAGTTCCTTATATTACAAAATATCCAAAATGGCGTGTATGAATGCGACAGTTGCATCATTAAAACTTCTTTTTGAAAGGAGTTCTATACAAAAATAATTTCATTGCTTTACTATTAACAATAACATATATTTACTGATTTATCATATTACTCAATACAAGTAGTGATCAGATGATACTCTCTGTATATTCATGAAGAAATGATAACCGTCAATAAATAGTTGCAGAAATGTTCCCGATGACGAATGTCAGTGAAAACTAAATAGAATTATTCTCCATTGATCATGAGAAATCAGCTAAAAATATTATTATTTCGATTATATATGTGACGTCCCGTTATAGCAAATTTCTTAGGACCGTAAAAAATACTTCTTTATACTAAAAATTCGTTACATCGAAAAAAACATTGAACAAAAGTTGTCCCAAAATATACTTAATTTTTTCGATATTATAAATATTTACTTCCCTTATGAGTTGTATAAAAAAATATTTTACCATCACGGACTCGCAAAAGGACAATTTGTCCACTGTACTGTTTACTTTTGACGATAATGTACATACCTGTATCTGGGAGGGAAACTACATTATGTCAAGAATGACACTTTTTACTACGCCTGTTCAAAGTCGTTTTGGTGTTGCTTTTCTCGGATAATATATAACATAATTGAGCATATCACTGGAAAGAGCGTCACAATACCATACTACATTATGTCGATATCTCATTTTGCCAAAATGTGACATGGTGTAGTTTACTTCCTACCCTGTTAAGCCTCAGTTTTTTGAAAAGTGCTTTTATTTGAGAATCAAAATGTACACAACTAAATAGACGTTCTGTCAAAAGGAATTAAGCCGAAAATGCCGAATTATTATCGAAATTCAGCTTCAGATTTTGAAAAAATTACAACATAACAAGTTTGTATGGTAAGAAAAAGCACTAACCCTCAATTTGAATGATTTTCAGTTAATAACTTTTTAAATTTCATTCAAGAAAATAAAACACCAATTTGTTGGTCATCATGCACTTCAAGTTTGTGTTAATGTGACTTTGAATAAAAATCATTAAAACACGTTTGTGCGCCTCCTGTAAAATGTGTTATGTGGTGGTTAATCCCTTTAGCCTCAACACGGTCGATATGTATGTGGAAATGAAACGTCTATATAAAACTCTGACAAACATGTGCATTAATTTTATATATTCTTCATCGACATAACTTGTGAGAAATGAGTGTTTTACATTTTTGAGCGACATAAATGTACAATATTAGAGCGCGTCTGATACTATAATGTTGTTAATCGCCCGAGAGGTGGCTCATTTATCTCACGGGTCGGTCATCATAACGAACAATGACAATAAATATTTTTATCACAAAATTACATAAAAACACAGCCATTTATAAATGGTTTTAAAGCGCGATAAAACACACAACAATGATACGAAACTATTATTATTCTCTCTATCTGAAGGCGCCTAAATCCTTTAATTTTTACATACTTGTACGTTATAATTCAAGATTAATACGTCAAAAGTGTTTGCGCATTTTTTTCAATTTTATTACTATTTTTTATCTTAGTGGACGTCCTTAGTACATACTGTTATATATTCAATAGTTATTTTTACTCTTTCATTGAACGTATCATATGTTTTGTGGAACGTATATTGAACAACTGACGTTCTCGACACGTGCGAGCGACTGTCGTCTCACGATATTGTAAATATCCTTTAACCAATTAAGTGCCAGAAACCATTTAGTTCGCATAACATAAAACGTAGTTCCCTAGACAAATTTGAATATGTTAGATGATGTTAAAGGTGAAAACGCGTGATATGACTGTAACATGATCATTAAAAATGAAGTGATTATGAAGAAACATTCAATATACTTTAAAATGAATATTAATGTTCCATTTTTGCTTAAAAATTCACAGCTAACCGAATTGAGACATTATGTTTGGCACAGAAAAGATTAAGAATTATGCGCCTCAATTTTTTCGTAAGAATTAAAAACATAATACAGTTCAAATTAAATGCTAATCATATTAAAATAATAATGTGCTATGCTATATTTATTTTTAAAAAAATAGTTTCTTTTTTATATTAAAACTATCAAAATGAAAAAAATAGGTTTCATTTAAGAATTTTTATTTGGACCTTTTTAATTTTGCACCCTAAGCCCGAAACACCAATCACTCCACGGTAGCTATGGGGTTCTAACTTGTGAGCCATAAGAATCAAACGTACGCCTTGTTGTATATTATAAAATCGACGAATGGATCCAGTAATATTCATAATATATACCTACGAATTAATCCCGATATGAACATAGCATGGGTTTAATTCAGGTTCACTCAAAATTCAGACGAAGAACTTGTATATTATATTGTGCCGAAATATTTCATCGATCTAATAAGAACTGAATTTTTCCCTTTAATACTCATATACCATTGCAATAGTTTCACGAGTCTTAATAGTTGTAAAATACAGTTATGTAATAATATATAATTGAATGTAATAGTTTCATCTGGCTCCTTAAACTTTTTTTTTCGACAAAGTAGTAGACATATTATTTTTGTTATCGCTGTACTAACATGACAGAGTAATATATACACGCATGGTAATAAGGAGGTGGCTGACGCACACTGTCACACAAATTAAAACTTCATCTGTACAACCTCACGCATACATAGTCCCGCGCGCACAGATAAATGAATAATACTATAACACTCGAAGAAAATTTATCAATAATGTTTTGTAGCGAGTGCAAAAAAGACCGACTGTAGAAGATTAGAAAAAGAGCACGATGGTTTATATTATTTTTCAGTAAATTGAATTTGTTATCATGGTTATTTAACATTGACAATACCGGTAATAAATTAATTATTATCAGCATGTCCTCAATTCACCCTATCGCAAAATATTTTATTTTTATCATTTAATTAAATAACAAATTCTCAACGATATTTAATTACTAATAAAAATCAGAATTCTTAATGACATCGTAATAAGACTCAAGTAGGAATAGAAGTACAAGAAAATGCAGTTTCGGTAACCCAAAAAACGTTTACTAGATATTAGTCATTTAGTCGTTAAAACTATATGTATTATGTGATTATGTGCATACATATTGTAATAGTTTGAGTTAATATATCAAGTATATTCGTTAACGCGCTTGATTTGTGAATCATATGTTGAGGACCCAATTCTTGTAGTCATATTAACCTCTCCAGGAGTGACTTTTTAATTACGGTTGTGCAATGGGGGGTTATTAATCTACCTTTAAATTTTGAATTGTATTAAATGTATGTAATATTATTGTAGTAAAATGTTTATTTGATGGTTAAATAATATACTCGTATGAGAGTATTTTATTGCTCGGTGCTTGACGCATATATATACATCCATACTTTTTCAAAGCGAATTTTAAGCAGACAGACGCATATATGCGTCTATACTCCTCGACAAGTTAAAAGTGTACGTTTTTCAATGGTATTTGTTATGTATGCTGAGCATAAATGTGTAAGAATATGGACATTTCATATGAATCCATAATTACGCGGAAAACTGAATCGATAATATTCAATCAAATAATGTGACATGCTAGGATCTATGTATTACGACAAAAAAAAACTTTAACGTAACCAATGGTAACACAGAACGCAATTTGAAAACGATTGATTTAAAGAAATATTTTATCTTGTTACATGGTAAACTTTTTTCACAAAAAAAATAACTATTAAGGTGCCCCTAGACGAACAATAATACCATCAATACTATTGCACACCATATTGATATGATCACATGCACGTTTCAATATAATTGCACAATAAGTAGTATATTACTGACCCCTCTGCAGTCAACATG
>JAPMAE010002375.1:0-11564 GCA_036584705.1 Rhyacophila sp. 25_7 | reverse complement strand
ATCTTTTTATATAATGAGATATAATTTTCTACTCGTTATTAAAATTCTTTATAATTAAACCATTTTTTACATTAAAGATTCGCGTATTTCTACAATTCTAAATATATATATATACGAAACATGTCATCAATTATAAGCACGATGTATTATACAATATAATTTCAATCAATATCGTAGTAAACACAAATAATACATCAAAATAACGACATTCGTTTGCTATTGTGTATGAAAAATATTTAAGTTATCTTATTCCAATTAAATTCGTTAATATATTGTTAATTATTATACTGTTATATTAATATCCGTTTATATTCCAGGCCGATGTTTTTTTTTCAATTACTGTTGAATGAAACACAATTTTATAATTAATACTTTATTGATTGATTATATGGTCTAATACATTATATATGGAATATGGTGTCGATCCACCTCTGGCAGTGACGCACGCGAGCTCTTTTAAGCATATTTTTCATAAAATTCTCGAAGACTTCTAGTGTAAATTTTTAACAAGCATGATGGAGGTATTACTAATTCTTGAACACGGCAGCGATGAGAGATGCATGAATATTATTCACTAACACTCTCTCACTGCTTCAATTTTTTTCTGGCGTACGTTGGCTACGTTATTGCCCTGATTTATCTTATCTCCTAGTGTATGGAAATTGATTCATTACATGCTGAATGGTTGACCTGCTTAGTACATGACATATATTTAAAAAATCACGCTATTTTCTTCGCGTATTCACAATTAAATCATTATTTAAATAAAGTGTTTTAATTACTTCAATATGTTGTTGCAATTTTGATGCTCCATAATAAATGTTATCAACCACTTTCTATGACAGATGAACTGACAAATGACAGCCAAATCAAAATGGTGCCTAAATAATATCGGCCTGGTATATACAACGTATCCTGTATAAATAATAAAATATTTGTAAAAATAATATACGTACATAAAATAATATACTCGTATATTTCAAGATACGTTATTCTAATATGTAACGCGCGAATTCACAACTAATATAGTTTTACTAAAATACTACAAGCGATGAAAATAATCATACCACGTTTTAATGATTTGCCATTTTAATACACATCTTTTCTATGAAAATATTTTGATATCGTCGTAACATACGAGTATATTATATTATGTAAAAAAAATCTTGTTGGAATTTAAGTTCAAAATAGATACCTATTTATTATAATTTATTTCATCATAAAACATCTACTAAATATTTAATGACTAAAATAAAAATTGATTTTGATCTCTTATACAATTTTCCAGACATACTGAAATAACTTTTACAGCTGGTAAAACTTTTAAGTTGCTAGCAATAACCTAAATGGAGTTTTTCATTATGATTAGCCTAAACTTTGTAACAAAGTCAATTAATTTATCAACCTTTTGTCACCGAGTTCGAAGCTCTAATTGGTATCTCTATAAAACGACGTCATATCAATTATCCAAAGTGTCTTTGATAATCAGAAGGAGCAATACGGCTGCCAGGTTTACAAGGCAAACTAGAAATAAAACCCCGAGGCACTAAATGCAATTTGATTATTTTGTTTTAACAAGCATCCACAACCATGCTTTGCTTGGCTCTGTCTAATAAACTATAAGATATTATAATATCTTAAGAAATGCAAAATAATAAAGTAAAGACCATTCCAGATGTCAGACAAGATGTTCTAAAGTATAAATAGTTTATTTGAATTTATTTAATACTGTCTTATAATGTTCAGCAACTTCATTGTTTCCTTTGTAACATTTGTAAGAAATTTAACAATAACTTGGTTTTACATATATTTCTATAATACATATATGTACAGGTATTTCTCTATTTACGACGAAAATATGTTTCTGAATTTCAGTCCTAAATCGAATCGGTTGTAAGTCGAGGAATAAAAAAAAACCTCAACTGAAAAATAAATTTAAAATTTATAGATTTCAAAATTTCCATTTTTAATACAATTCGAATGAGCACATGTTTTTGTTTATAAAAAATAAACATTCTCGCCATTCGTATTTATTACAAATATGCATTTCTTAATCTTCAATGAGAAACAAAGTAGCATCAGTCTTTTTAAATATGTATAGATTTTTGATTGAACGGTATCCTGTTTCCTTTCCTTATAAATTTCTCGGTAACACGCAAGATTTTCTGAAATTCAGCGGTACATATTTATAATTTTTTTATTATCCAGTCAATTTCATCAAATTTTTTACTCTAAAAATTAACTTTAAATAAATATAAATATATATTTGGTCGTAAAAGCGAACCGCTACAAGTCTATTCAGCATAAGTCGAGGGCTATCTGTATTTTAAATACATCAAGACAAGTTTGTTTGTTACGATATTTTCAACTGAAATCCGGACCAACAAAACTGATGTTCGGATACAAAGATATATTCCCACATAGAATTATTGGTAAATATTATAAAATTATCATTTTAAATAACTCGATTTAAAACAACTTTAGTATAAGAAACCGCGACATATATTATTGTGATTCTATAAATTCAGTCTGCATTTAATATATATATTTGGAGAGTGTCGAAGTTTGTTATCCTTAAACAAATAAAATCTTTTTATAAAGAATTCTTAAGTAACAACATTTTCTGTTGAATAAAACGAAACTTTCATACAAATTGAATAAAATATAAGCTTTAAAAAAGAAACTCGTTTAATAAAGTTAATATTTTGATCCGTCCGATCCCCATCTCTCACCATATTCAAAGTGAAGATGAAGTGTTGGCCTTGACTTTGTCAATGCCTGAATTGAATTTCAATTGGACAGGCCTCTTCTTATACCAACCGGATTCCGTTGTCCCAGGAGGCCGCTGAATACCATATACAGATGTATTTGGCGGAGTTGTGAAACGCCGGCATGACATGGAGGATGCAAAAAGATTGGCCAGTGACAGGGATTCGTGGAGGCAGTATGTCCATATGCTCCGGCTAAGGAGGTATGATATGGCTCAAGACAAGTAAGAAATATCTCGGTATAATATACGTAGTAAATACAAATATTATATGGCATAACGATTTTCCAATATTATTTTTAATTTCGTTATCTGTATTTCATTAATATTATTTTACGCTGCGACTTTTTGTCTGATATTACAAAATCTCAGAATAACAGAAGCTTATACATTAGGTAAACTATCAAATATATGATCATTAATCTTATATTTTATTATATATTAATTATATAACTTTACATCTTACAATATTTTTAATAAATATTTAATAGAATTTCTTCCATCTACCCATAATATCATTATTTTCTATAGTTTTTGATAAATTTTGGAGTTGATTATAATTGCGTTACTTCTAAATCTACCTGGTAGTACTCCAAAAATTTAGCCGTAAAACACCACACAAGTTGTTAACATCAAAGCATTCCTGTTTTTCATCATAACGAAGGAAAAGTACCAGCACATGACCAATGTAATTATGGCGTGGAGTAATTGGAACAAATGCACGTAGAGAAAATATACCAGGGGTATAATATTGTATTTAATAAAATGGTTTGGAATTTTGCTCAATTTTCCACTAAATAATATTTTTAATAGTCATTGTATATTTCTAATTTGTATTTTAATTATTAATTTGTAATTTACTTAGTAGAAATTTATACTAAATCGTTTTATCATATAAATATATTATTTTATTACTCTTTCATATTCATTCCCGGTAAGTAGCATTTTTACATAGTCATGTAACTATGTAAAGGTAAAAATTCATATAAATTGATGAGTTTCATAGAATAGTAGATACTTCATGTTTATATTTTTTAAAGATAAAAATACATGAGAAAATAAATATTTTCGTTTTTACAAAAAAAAAAAAAAATTAGTGTTTCTATAAAAATAATAACACAGTTTTTATATATTTTTCTACAAATATACTTGAAACGTTTTTTATTGTTTTGTCTATTAAAACAGTTGAAAATGTTGAAATAGACGAAACATATCTCGAAAATATATAAATCTGTGTAAAAATGTATAATAACTGCGCTTTCACTCCAATATAACAAAACATTTCGCTTAAACTATATTTATCACAATATTTGTGAGAAAAATCAACATAATAAAAAAAGTACTTACATTTTATTATAATTTAATTTTTTTGGTGAAAAGCCATTAAGTTTAAATATTAATATAAGATTATATACTTCATGATTATATCAGAAAAAATATTTATAAGCATTTAATGTTTCTCAATACACTATACTCATTATGCACCATGTTTGCAAAACTTTGAATATTGAAGTACGGTAAAATGTAAATTCATTAATTAATATCAAATATTCATTTTAAAAGTAATATAATTGTTGCCATGGAAATAAACATTCATTATACACGATTAGTACCACAGTTATAGAGGGTTGTAAATGTTAAAAAAGAAACTTCAAAGCTTGTTAATATTTCCCACTTTAACATGAATAAGCTTTGGATTTTTTATTGCCGCTTGAAACTTTTGCGGGTATGCTTTTTATACATACAATTAAACAGAAAAAATATGAATATATGTAGAAGTTTTTGATTAAAATAATTTTGTACTTTTTATACTCAATAAATTGTATTCTAGAAATTTATTTTTAAAAAAATCAGTTTTGATATAATTTATACAACATTTATAATGATAAAATAACATCAATTTTGATTGTAATATACTCGTATATAAATAGTAGACCACAATAATGTCAAAACTGTCAATACGCAATAATATATCTTTATAGTTTCACTATGACGGCTAGCATGGCATAAATGTATAAGTAAAAAATAATACTTTTATATTGCAAATGTGGCACAGCGATAAAAGATTCTCTCATTCATTTTAGATTCAATATATTTACAAATATTTGACGGTATTGTGCTACTATTAAATTAATTTATACGTTTATATTTAGAAAAATGATTATATTTATTTTAAAGTTATGAATGAGTATTTAAATTTTGATTCAAATGCAAATAATGTGGCAAATCATTGATATCCATAATAATACTGACAACAGATTGTAATTAACCTCTAATGTTTATTTTGTTATCTATTAATACATGACATCAGGATATCAGTTTAATTATATAATAAAGTAAACCGTCTATAGTGATTTTTTAATATCTTTTCTATTAAATGAATATATAATAATTAATATTTATATCAAAAACTAACAATATCATATAAAATTACAGATAAAATTTTACTTACACATGAGACAGATATGTCAATTTACATCTTATATTATATTGTATCTTATATTGTATCATCTTATATTGTATGAATGTATGAGGTTTTTTGTTTAAAAAGATTTCTATAAAACTAAAGGTAATATTTTTTTCAGATACTTTGAAACTTTTTTTCATATACCGAAGAGAGAATGAGAAATGGTTAATTCGCATATAAAGCATGCAACAAACTAAAAATATTTAAATATAAAAAAAATATTTTCTTAATAACGATGTTCTTAATCAAATGCATATATTGTTCACTTCGTTTTTTAAAAGATTGATTTGTAACTGTGTACATTTTGGTAAATATTCGAAATAAATAAACAAACAAGAAAAACAATGATGTAAGTTGGCCGTTAAATAAGGTAACTATACCTACAATACTAATTAGAAGAAAAAAAGCAATGGAAATATCTATGCCTGAAAAAGTTACGGCTAAAAATTCAAAATTTTAAGAAATGTTTTAATTATGAAAACCTATTGTTAATAATTTTAATAAATCTGGCCACATCTCTTAATATTTTTTTGAATAGTGTATATTTGTATATAAAACGAAAAGGTACCCAACACACATGACATAACCTAATAAAATGTATTTTATTAGATATTTTAAAATCAATAGTCAGACCATGTTTGTGGATACCAATATCACTACTATTATATATAGAAATAAACCGATTTCAAGAACACCGCACGTACAAATAAATGTTAAAAGAAACCTTGATTTTTTTTTGCTTTAATACAATCTTTTTGTAGGATGTATTATGTATAAATACGAGTATATATGATTCCATAAATTTCATATAAAATTTAATTATTAATCTAAAAGTATAGTTCATTTTATTTTAAATAAATTATTTATTTATAATAGTATTACTGTCACTCTTTATGATAGGTTGGTAGACAAAACATCCATCTAGCAATTTGATAATTACAGTTTAGTTTTTTTGTTTAATAATTTACAATTATTGCTCGTAAGTCAATTTTTCCATTGTAAAGATTCCACTGTTTTGGAGCGGATATGTTAAAAATATATTATGTGAAGGGTTTTATAGGAAAAACTAATCCTGTTATATATTTCAATATTATTTAACAAATGAGTTGAAATTTATAATATAAAAACATAAATTTGAAAATAAATAGAAAATTGTATGGAAATGTCAATAATCTAAAAATGGGTTTGAAACAAGGTTTCATATTTTTGTGACATTATTTTTATGTTAAAGTTTATCGAGTTTTTCATAATTATTTTTATGTCTATGAAACAGAAATTTGATTCAGACGAAAATTTAATGACGATACGTTTGAATATTATAAAACTCACAACTCTTCATCGATTACTTAAACAATTATAAAAAGTGTATATTTTTTATATACCTTGGCTTTCGTATTATTTAAAATGCAATTTTCAACAGTCAGCTTAGATACAACTGTAAACATATTTTAAGTATAATATTTGGCGTTATTTTAGTACGGACGTATTAGAATTAATCTTTTTGGATTAAAAAATAAAAACATCCAGTTGCAATTTTATCAACATGTTATTCTCATTGTAGAATTAGCTACTAAATAATAATTTGATCGCTTACCATGATATTATTCTCTCGAGGTAGCATAAGACTAATAATTCTATAATAACTTATTCTGTAATTGAGTACGTTAAGATGATTTGCTAATCTAACATAAACTAGAGAATACCGAGTCAAACTGCTTATATGATTAATTGATAGGTTTAGACACACGCTCTAGCGTTACACAGGCTTTGCGATCGTATTTTTAATTATATTGTATTAATGTATGCGAACTAATTATTGTGAAGCTGCTATTTTAAGAAATATTCAGACTGCGCCCTTAAATCTAATCGGTACTGTAAAATTATTAAATTCAAATTTCAATATACAGTATACTCGTAACGAATGCGTGTGAAGTGATCCCTCATTATGATAAATCGTAAAGTAACCAAAATTTCTGTAAGTATAATAACATTATTTTTGCGATAGTAGTTTTATTATACCGGTGTTATTTTTACTCGTATATCGTTTTTGAAAAAAACGAAACAAATTTTAGACATAAAATTCGATTTGGTTAAGTTGACAGTATAATGTAAATACTATCTTCGTTTTTAAATACAATACTAAATACGTTTATAAATAAATTAAATGAAAGCACAACTTTTGTGCTTTTATGCAATTTCTCTCTTATTCCATATAACAAAAATTCTGTATTTCTTACGATATTAAGAAATAATATTGTTTTCATTTTGAATATTTAATATAATTCAAGATCAATTTATTTTCTTACAGTATTATTAATAATGAAACAGGTCATAAATTATTTTTACCACATTCTGCATAAATAATTAGGAAAATTTTGTTTGTAATACAAAGGTTGTCCATCAAGAATTAAAAATAGATAATTGTTTTGTTATGATACCAAGAATAGCACGATAAGGGAATTTCATTTGTAAACGTGTCTTAAACATCAATTTTTTGCATTTTTAACAAAAATGATAAATCTGAGCAGTATTTATTTGATATAAATGTTCAATATCACTCACTACCTTTCTGATAAAAGAAGCAAAGTTTCTTCCAAAAAGAATATTGTTGTATAGAAACAAGTTAAAAATGCTTTGGTCAGAAAATCATGATTTTACTTGTATTTTACGAATTTTGAGTATTTTAATTACATGCTAAATACGTATCAAAGTATATAAAATAGTATAATTTTGAATCTATTTTTTTCATTGAAAGTGAAATTGAAATAAGTTTAACAACTAAATAAGTTTTTTAAAACATTATTATGTTTATTGAATATGATAACGAGTTAAAAAAAATACTTTTTAAAAATCACTAATATAAAAATGACAAAATGATATATAGCTTAGTTATTTTTATTTAAATAAATGTTTTTATTGTGTACGGTTACGTAAGTTTACAGAAGTTACTTTATATAACCCCATGAGATAACATAATGTTACGCCAGAGAAATGTTAGCCTTTTTCAGAGAAATCCTAACTTTACTTTGATTTTTCCATTTGCGTTATATTATTCTTATATTATGTTAAGCCCTCAGGCTTAGAGCCAAATGATGTTATTGCTTTTTTCCGTTTTTTACAAGTTTTTTTGGTTCCGATTTATTTTTACTAAATATTATAGTATCATTTGAATATTTAATGTTTTTAATAAATCTGATAAAACCCTTCATACGATTCCCGAAAGATCGCCTTAAGATAACTTTTTTTACAATTTTTAAGCATAGTATGGTAAAAAGTAATTACCAACCAAATAGACAAGTTTTCAAACCAATATAAAAGTTATGTTCGTGGCGATTCACGTTTTTAATAATAAATAACGGATGAAATTGTAAGTAAAAATTAGTTTGCCCACATTATAATATTGACCCTTTATGATAAATAGCAATGCAAATATTTATTAATATTGAATGAGATATGATAAAATGGATAATATTTTGTGCTCAAATGTATATTTAAAACATTTCACACATTCTCATGAGGTTGAACCCATTATATGAAAATGCATTACATGTTACTTATAAAAGTTATTTTTCCACTTTTTCAGTTTTAATTTGTTGTACAATATTATACTTCTTTTTAAATTCTATGTACGCTCCGAGGTGGAGCATATGAGATATTTATATCGTGAAAATTTTTGAAAATGGTAGTTGTTAATTATTAGCACAACCGTTTAGCTCACAGTATATTTGCAATCTTTGATAACTAGATTTCAAAAGAAAGTTGAATATTTTTAACGTCAAAAACGATTTTTACGTAGCTAAATTTTGTTGAGCATTTCTTATAAATTTTCTTGAATATTATTAAATCTACGGTGTTATTATACAATTATACCACAGTATTATATTATAATATGTGCGACTTATAAAGTTTGGAACGTATGTAAATGTTCGAATAAAATCTTAAACACGTTGAGGAAACTTTCCGTACAAGCTCGTATTTACTCAAACCTGGACGGGCATTACAAGTTTCTTTAGCAAGTAACCCAATTCGTTTATTGGCTTTTTGAATTTCAAAGAATTTCGAAAATCTTTTGACAGGAAATTGGAGTTGAGTACAGAGACACGCGTTTAAAACAGAGCTGGATTAGTCCTGAGAGACAAACGAAAAAATCTTTCCCGGTGTACATTATAGCTACCGCATTCAATTAGTTTGGATCTCATTAACCATCGAGCAATATGTCATCATTAATCAGCGTGGGTTTTGTTTTCACCTAGAAGCATTTGTTATCGAAGCTGTCAACACACTTTTTTATGTTTATCGGTGTTATAAAAAAATCACATAAATTAATAAGATTCATGCAAATAATTCTAATAGTATTTATTAATTTGTCTTTTATGCGTATCTTTTTGCTTATTCACTACGCCGCTAATTACGTTCTCATAAAATTGTCAAGTTAATATATATTTAACATTCAAATTTAAAGCTGTTTTTTTAAATATTGTTATTTACTCGTATTTGTATTGCATACTATATATTTTTATGTTCTTTCAAGCTGTATTTTTTTTGTGATCAAAATTTAATGAAATTCAACATAAATATAGAGAAAATATACAAATCATATAATTTGTTTTTACATGCATATAATTAAATTAACCTATCTAGGAGTATGGACGCGCATATGCATTAGGTCAAAATTCGTTTTGAAGAAGTATAGACATATACGTATGTCAATCACTAAGCAATAAAATAGTCGTATATATTATTTATGCACGAAATAAATATTATGCAACAATAGTTTTGCGTGCACATAATAAAATTTAAATCTAGATTGATGAAAAAACTTTCACCCAATTATGCAACTGTAATTAAAAAACTCACTCTAGAGGGGTTAATTATCCTTTATCATTAAATATTTTAATTTATTATATTCTCATTACTTTAATAGATTTATCAAAACTCTATATATATATAATTTATTGTACAAGTAAACCAATCAAATTGAAAAATTCGCTTCTGGGGAAAAGTTTCTGACATTTGATCAAAGAAATTAATCGGTTACATCCCCTTTACAAAAGTGGCTTATCATTCCTTTTAACGCTCTTTGACTACTTATCTAAATTACTCTGCACAGTTTAGTGTGTGACCTTTTAGAATATGCAAATAGATTTATCATGTTTTTGAGATAATAGTTTTGATGAAAAACAATAAAATGGTGTTACTTTTTTATTACATTGTTTTATTATTCATTTTAACCGCCTAATTTTACAAGAGAAATACTTTGAAACCTAAATGATATTATAATTTTGATGAAATTTTTCAGGATTTTATATCTCTACAGCGAAACTACAAAAAAATAATGAATATTTAATTAACGAATTGATTATAAATTAGTATTTAACATCACAGCTTAATAGTAACTCGCCTTATGAATTACTTGATAATTAATGTGCAAATAAAAGTAATATGATATTTTTTCATGGTATGACAATCAAAATCAACATCATAAAATAGTTCAAACATTCTTTACCTGAAATCTTTCTCTTTTTTTTCTTTAACCGTATCCGCTCAAAAATAAAGCAAATAAATCTCCACAATCTGAAGATTGTTTTGACCGTTTTAATTTTGATTTTTAAATTTTTAAGGTTAAATAAAGCTGGTTTTTACTAAAGAATTTTTACTCCCCAGAATTTGCAGCCTTAATAGGTATGGCCACCTGCTTACTACCGCACAAAAAAGTTTTCTTTTTTTTATTGCATTAATTTATGTTTAATGCACTGGGCAATGGTTAAGCTAAATGGTATTCACCTTACGCGAAATATTCATGAAGTACAAAAAAAAGTATTGTAGTTCATCTAATTGTCTTACAGATACTCGTTAGGGGTATAGAGTTGCGCGTTTGGATCTCGCTATCTTTATATTATGCAAAATTATACTGCATAAATTCATTAATCTCATAAGTATTATTACCATTATTGAATAAGCTAGTAATATCATATTCAATGAAAACAAGCCATAAGTTTTTATCTTTTTAATTGTCAGGCTACATCGATAAGAATTTTAAGGCATCAAAAATTCTACCTTTGTGTTTTTATAGTATATATAGAATTATATTTTTACATTACTACTTATTACAATATTCTAGAATAGACAAACATTTATATTTAAAAAGAAAACTTTTAAAAAGATTTAAGACATAAGCATAATTTAATTTTATATTTTATCTCGTTTGTATTACAAATATAAATTGAAACAATGGTACCACTTAACTATAAGTACATACTGAATTTTTTCTTAATGTTATGTTTTTATGATGTAATATTATATTAAAATATATATTACATATGAGGACAT
>JAPMAE010002373.1:0-12897 GCA_036584705.1 Rhyacophila sp. 25_7 | reverse complement strand
CTTATATAAACACTAATTAAGTAAGGCAATTTTAGAGACACACACACATGTTAAAAAAAATCTTTTCAACATGGTCAACGCAATTCGAATAAATAGTCATTTTGCATTATATTCACTTGAACCGATTGTTTAGATGGCTAAGTTTTACAAATCTTTATTTTAGTCATATTTTCATCCTTGCACAAAAAAAAATTTGTTTAGGTTTTTATCGCTTAATTTTTTTCCATGTTTCCATAATGATCATAAATACTCACCAGACCGTTTCAAAAAAATCTAGTCGCAGCTAATTTTGTTTTTCTGTCAACTATTAGTGGAAAACTACTATGTGAAATTAATATCACAGTTTTATAAAACTTATTTCCATAAAATATACTTTAAAAAATCGAGACAGGACTTTTTTTATGGAAACATGTAAATTAATCTGAGTTGCAATCAATTTACATTGAAAACACTTACTTAAGAAAAGATGTTTTTTTTATCATTTAATGATAATCAATATGATAATTGCTATTTTTATTTCTTTAATATATTATTTTTTCATGACTTAATAGTTGTATTTCTCATTATTTATTTGAAAATGATGTATTATTTATGATTATGATATATATAAGAATGAGATAATAAAAGTTATTTTTGGAATATAAAATATGTTTACGAAAAGTCAAATATATCAATATTATATTTTAAATCTATATTTTTAAAATAATATACACACAATAATAAGTATTTATTAGTAATATCCCACAACGTTAGATAAATATTCTTTAAAAAATCACATGAATTTAATTCCAATTAATCCGCTCTAAATTCCCAATTAAAAATGTACGAAGTATGATTTTTCGACTAGTTCATTAATTTAGATGGAAAATGGTTAATAGTTATTCTAATGATATCCATATAGCGACACACTGTCTGCCCATATCCAGTTCTCTCCCACTCTTTTTTACGCGTTGAAGTTTCCTGATAACCTTGGCTCCAAATCAACTGACTATCCTATCAATCGACGGTCAATGTTATTTTGATTGCAGGTGTTAATTTGGCTTACCCAATGTTCACTCAAATTACAACAGTGGCACATCGATGGAAATTTTGAATAGGATTTAATACAGTTTGTTTGATAAATAGACTATTGTCACGAAAACATTATACATTATTGAAACCCATCACTTTACGAGTATCTTTACGAAAGACTTTTCGTATGTGTATGGTCAACTTTGTCATAAGAAAAGTGTGCATTTTTTCTAAATATAAGATTGTTAAATAATACTCTTCACTATGATAAAGGAAAATATAAAAATTTTCTTTTCTAATTTTATAAATCTTATATGCTGGTAATGAAAATATTGTGTATGTATAGCGAATAATATTTTTTTTTGTATAATAATGAATATATTCCAACTACTGAATGTTCCAGAAACATCATTATCTTCGACATCTTTATGAATGAAACCAGATTAAAATTATTATTTTATTATTTTACAAAAAAAATCTACTTTCAGTCTTTATCTTCTTCTAATTGAGCTTATATATAAGCTTGTTCATTTTTATGTAGTAAATTATATGTTGATGAATGTAATAGAATATATGCTTCGTTTCGAGGCGGATATAGTTAAAAAATATAGCCATGTGTATTTATTATCCTGTACAACAAAAATAAAAAAGATTTGTATTATGTTTGTTATACAACATTTTACATTGATTTAAAAATTTTAACTAAAGAAACAATTCGATATTCGATAATTTTATAATAAAATGTAAAAAAATATTTTGTATTTTTCCACCGATTTAATAAGATTAACAATTTTTCCAAACTATGAGTATATATATATATCACTTGAATAAACACTTTACTATTAAGTTTATGTTTAAGTTTGCGCGTAGGCAAATGAAACTTCTTCGGATAATCCAGTCATGAAAGTGTTCGACGTATTCAAAGCACGCCGCTGAGTTGACATCTTGTTGAATTGAAATATTGCCGTGTTAGTGTCCACCCACACGACATGAGGAAACGAACATCGAACACATAATTCAATGCATAATATAAAAAAATAATACATTGATTATTTTAATAAAATTATATTTATAATCATTTTATAAGTGACCTATGACCTATAAAATGTATCTGTATACTGATTTACTGTTTCAAACAATATAAATATAGTCCAAAACGGTGATCGCATGCCTATACAGTAAAAAATAATCTACTACTTATAAAAATATATATTTAATAACTGTAGCTTATAAATAATATTTCTTTTAATCTAATATAAGATATCTACTAATACATTATATGTTTAACAAAAATGTTGCTCATTATCTACATATACATAATATGTAAAATAAAATAGTTAACTTTGCCCACTTTGACTATTTATTTTGACATTGTAAAATTTTCTTGCATATTTTAGCTTGTGACAACTGCGATGCTTTTATTTAGTGAATAATAAATAATATAATGTTGACATGGATATTATTCACATTAATTTATATATATATTATTGATAATACTGCAATATTCAAACATAAGTCAACTATCATTATCGGTGACGACTTGTTGATAATTTTCTGTCCGTTCTTAACCAGTAATAAAATTCACAAAGAGCTACTTATTTGGCGAATAATAATGAAGATGACTTGTTTCATTGCTGTACAATAAATTTATTTCTGATGGTCAGATAACGCTATTTTTCTCGCAAAAGCTGGTGGGCGAATCGTTTGGCTTCCATATTTTTATAACGATTATATTTAATTTAAGCATAATAAATATTTCAACAGGCACAACGTACACGATGATATGTATATTATCTTGTCAAATAAAACGAATTAGTTTAGACCTAAGAGCTTAATTTTAACATCTGTAACATTGTTTAGTGTGCGATTATCAATTAATTTTCAAGGTGACTCCTCAACCAAATTTCATTATATAATTGTATCAACATTTAAAAAAATAAAAATGCTATTAAAAATGATATGACTACACTGTGCTTACGATAAATACACATGTTTTATCCTTATAAAAATTATGTTACTTTAAAATTACTTAGACGTAGGTGGAGACTATTTTTTAAATTAATATCACAAAATGCGTAAGCAATTTAACAGTTTTAGCTAATTCTACAGTATTTTACTCGAGACTTCTATGGGTTTAGTCTGTTATCAAACTTACAAATTATGAAACAGTTTCATATACTTGTAATTAGTGACGAGTATGCCTACGCATATTTATTGAGATAATCACAATTTAATAAGGTAGTATACATGCTAGACCCGGATTTGGTTACATCGTAATAAGTAGGTCACTTATCTATTTGGATATGTAATTTTCTTTGTTTTAATCTATGTTGAAATTTCTTATATTTTTTCATGTCTCTTATTATTCATTATACTTACTAACATATCTAGCATTGAATTCATAAATATTATATAGTTTAAAAAACTTGAATCATTTTCATTAATTTAACTAAATTTAAAAAAAAATAACTTGCTTACATTATTAACTATTTTATCTTAAGTATTTTAAATGTTTCTCTACATTCACTTCAATATTTGTTTGACACCGCTGGATTTTATATAAGTATAAGCATAAACATTAATGTTTAATTTTTATGAATATTGGTAGCTATTTTTATTCAATTTTGAGAAATATTTTCATGCGACTGGTTCCAAATGTTCGAACTAGCAAACCAGATAACTATTCCCGGAGGTTTTCCATATTCGGTTGGGTGCGCGCATATATTAATTCAACTTGGCATACACTGCATACAAAGTAGCATTTGACGCATACAAATTGCATCGCATTCGGAGGCTGTGTGGCAGGTGCTCTCGTATTTCTGCAATTAACAGGTAAAGTGATATCTCAGAGTCTCGCTTGAGACAGTGCTAATTCTCGCTGACAATTTACAATGAAACGAGAATCGAGAACTGACAAGCCAACTCATCGTCGAGCTCTTAGTATATTTTCTGTCCGCAGCTAGCTTTTGAATAATTTATTATTTCCATTTATACTACTTACGATGAAATTTTACTTTTGAGCGGAACACACTTATAATTGACAATTTACTTGTTTAAAATCTATAGGGAATGTAAATTTTGTGCACGATATAAAATTAAATAAGGAGAGTTATAAAATGTATTCATCACTCTCACGATAAAATCATAAAAAAACGATAAAATGATAAATTCATTATCATTAACTTTTTTATAATTCCATGCTATGCAATCTTCCAAAAATATTTCGAAATTATTTAGAAATCACTAGAGAAAAGAATATTTAGTATATACGTACTACATGCTTTAATAAAAAAAAATGGTAAATAAATGACATGGAAAATAATATTTTTCTCACATTTTGTCAAAGTAATATTTAAATCTCAAATAATCTAAATTGATCAACAAAATCATTAAGAAAATAAGAATGCAATTTTGATACTCCAATGAAAATACATACAAATAATTCTTAAGATCGCATTTTGTGAATATAAGTTATGCAATACTTATCTAGATGCAGTAATATTATATAAATATTTTGGACTTCTTATTCAATATCAAAATTAACATTAATTTATTATAAAATTAAAATAATATATTTATATTAATATTTGGTAAAGTTAGCGAATTCTTTTAAATGTTCCATTATCTGTATTTAAATAACACGCTAGGCACAATCGATCATCACAACCTAATAATATTTTATTATACTCGATTTTTATACAGTACAAAAACGTTGAGTTTTGTTATTGTGTGGCAATACATAATAAATAAAATTGAATTCTCAATAAAACTCTAATAAAGTTTTGTTTTTAAACCCTCATTAAAAATTAGCCACATTCAATTTTGAAAGCCATATCCACGTGGCCTTAAACTTTGTTGTTATTTTCTCGGTTTATTTGACTTCACACGTAAAACAGATTTAATGATCCTTTGATATACTGTTATTGAAGTGGAATTTGACCTAAAATGGCCAAAAAGTAATTGAAAGAAATTAATTTTCAATCAACATGTCGCCGAGATTGTTAGTTATTTTAAGCGCGTTCGTCTTAGGTCATATAAAGTGTCTTGAAACCAATTAATTTATACTCGTAGGTTGCAATATGATTATAAATATAATACATTGTATTAATTATAAAACTGCTTGCTTAATTAACATAATGCTGTTAACTTTTTTAAATATAAAAATAAATTATTCTACTTTACCTTATAAATATATATTACTATCCAAACTATAACACAACATGAAAGAAGACCTATATTTAGGAAGATAGTAGACATAGTATGCAATATAAAAGATATCATCATATTGAAATAATATCAATTCTTTATATATTTATCTCCATCAAGTGTTGTTAAAAATCAGAATTTCTTTTGTTCGATATATTTTCAAAAGTTAAAAAATTTGAATAACTAAAAACAAAAAAAAATGCATTTCAAAAACAGTTTTGACTTTTGAATATATTTCGTGTTAATAGGTATTTATGACCATGTTATTATTTCAATATAATGGTTTTCCAAGACTTTGAAAATTTTAATTATAGATAATATTAACCTTTTCTGTGCCAGACATAATGTCACAATCCGGAAAGTGTGAATTTTTAACAAATAATAGAACCTTATAATATTTCTTTAAAAAATATATTGCATGCTTCTTTGTCATGACTTAGTTTTAATGATCATATTATAGTCATATTTCTGCGTTTTCACGTTTAAAATCGTGCAAAATATCCAAATTCATCTCGCAAACTACGTTTTGAGTTGTGCTAGTTAATTCGCTTGTGGCACTTAATCGGTTAATTTGATATCACCATACTAATGATACTTTTTGAGTAGACGACGCCTAAAATTAAAACTAAATATAATGCTTTTATGATCTCTAATAAATCTATAAAATTCAATATATAGATATATATGTACGTGTGTATTTTATTATACAATTGGAATAACATTTATTATATAACCATAATACTTCCAGAAATATTCCAATATATTTCAATAATATATATTCAGTAGCCTATTCAGAATTATTTGTTTCATCGGAGATATGAACTTAAAGCTTGTTCATAAGTGCATTATAATTTCATTCAAACTCCATCTACGATGCCATAGTGAATCGCATACAGGAGTTACAAGATATACAGGACAGTTTCCCGAGAGATGCAGGCAAATTTACATAACTACCAAAGGCGTGAGTGATGAAGCACAAGAGACAGGTGATATGAATGACGACGTTATATTGTATGTAGCCTACAAGAAAACTTATGACATATTTGAGAAGGATATTGAAAAAAATATACCGGAAAATGATCAATTATTTTTACTCAGTGATATTACCTTTATTAATATGACCTATTTAACAATATTATAACCCTGTAAAACTTTTAAAGTAAACTTTTTGGTTTTCAATAATATCTAAGACTGTTATAATAAGTAGGAGTAATTAATATTTCACTGTCAAGTATAATCCGTTATATAATTATTGTAGTTATTAATATTGTGATTTACTTATCTTTTATAGGCTTTGTAGGCTAGTAACTTTAATAGATAGTAATAAAAAACTTCAATAGATACTAGACCTCGTGAGCATCTAAGAAAGAGATGATCGGATAACATCACAACATATGCATCAATATTGAATGTAAATAAATGAAAGGATATAACTAAAGATAAAGAACCCTGGAAATGGTTGTACGTTCAAATGTGGAGCTTAATCGATCGTAGCATTGTCAGTCCATTATCTTTGAAGCGCCTAATAATATTAGTCGGAATGATATGCTATTATTTGTGTTTCTTGTAGAAGAAACTAGAAGGTATATTAAAAAAACACAAAACATGTCAGTAGAATAAACCAAGTTTTATCAATAACTACCATTTTTAAATAAGTTTATATCAAAGTATAACATAATAAAGTATACGTGACTTCAGTAATAATATATCCATATTCAATTATATATGAAATAGCAATGTATTTTTAAAGTAAATAAAATATTCTTTACCACAATATTCATTGAAAAATCGTTTTTTTAATAATAAAATGTACTATTTTACATGTTTTCCCAAACTTATGTGTTGTCAATATGAAGACTTTTGACAAATGTATCTAACGAATTTCATCATAATTAAGTCACGCCTTTTAACAAGTCTATTTGACCGTCGATCGGCAATCGGGAAGTTGGCCTTAATTTTAAATGAACTAATAACCTTTCTCAAAATATGTTTTGCAGTATATGAAAATGATTTATTTATCAGTTGATACTAATTGATACTGTCCTTCATATAAAATAAATTATTATTTATAGTTGTAAATTAAATGCAACCTTCTCATAGTGATTTTTTTTAACAATTATTTAACAATAACATTGACTTATTTCATTCAACAGATATCTTAATTGATATTAGTTAATTGGGTAATTGTCAATTTATTTTCATGTTTTTTTTTAAATACATATATTCTAATATAAAGTATAAGTATATAAATATATATTTCAGTTTTTTATAGAACCGGACGACATTCATAAAGAATGATCAAACATCTAATTTAAAACAAGTAAACATTTCAATATCACGTAAAACTACATGTTACTTTCTGTGTTCTAAGTCGATTTTGTTTGGCCGCCATTTTGATTTGGCTGTTATTTATCAGTTTATATTTAACAGACGTGGAGAGTGGGCAATAAAAAATTATTATGGAGCGTCTAACGCCGCAACAAAGTGTTGAAGTTATTTAACGATTTTATTTAAATAATTGTTCAAATGTGAATTCGCTATCAAATATTATATTATGATTTTTTTTGTGTCAACCATGTGCCAAGCAAATTAAGCATTCAGCGTGTAATGAATAATTTTGAAAATTTATGCATATTCAGTGCATATTTAAAAAAATGTATAGTATTGGACAACTCCTGTATTCTTACATTTTTTTTCGTTTATTTAAAATAACAAAATTTAAATACAACAATGTATTTTTAAGTTTCTCACTGTGACGAGATTTAACATGTATTAGAATTTATTGTCACCATTTGATAGTACCACACGTTTTTTAAATGAAAATTTACCTTGTACATAGTTTTTATATCGCTCACCAACAATTATTGCTCAACATTGGCATTCTTACTAGTATATGAAGAAACTTCGAGTGAGTATTGTATTATCTAATTATTTTATGAAATTGTCTCTTTTTGAATTATTTTCATATAATATATCAATAAAACTATTGGTTGGAACTTGTACTGTACATTGCGTTGACTTTTAAATATCATAAAATGAATCAAACTATGAATCTTTTTAAGACTTCTTTGGCGTGATAGAGTACTAATTGGATTAAAACCAATAACACGTTCATGTTGGTATATATTTTATGTAATTGAATTGGATTTTATAATTGTAACTGAATTAAAAAAGAAAAAATAATAATAGAAAAAAATTGTAATTAAGTCATTTTGATAATGCATGCCGATACGTCTTATATAAATGTCAACAACAGTTATTTTTTGCGATGATCAAATAGCTGATAAGTATTTAATGCATGTCAAAAACTTGTTTTGCAATAATGCAATGCATTAATTATATTTTTTTAATATATACAATAATATTAATTAAGCGAACAATTTTTTAATCTTGCTTAAACCTACATGTTTAGTGACGTATTGTCTATTGCAATATATGCCACAAAATAGCTCCAGGCTACCAAGATGTAGTATGATAATATTTTGCAAAATTTTAATTAATTGCAATTCATAATAATCTGTTTGCATAATTTTATATATTCGGTTTTTTATTTGGGGCAACTCTCTTTCAAACATTTTATTTTCGTATATTTAAATTTATACACATATATATTACATATTTACACATGATGAAACATTAAAACGCTACTTTTGTTTCTATTTTTGAAAAATAAAATTTATATTTATTCGATTATTACTATTAATATTAATAATAATAATGTGTTTATTAATATTATAGCCCTCGGTAGGTCCCGGTTTTAAATCTCGCAGCTAATATAAAATTTTCAAATATTTATTCATTTGAAAAAGAAAACAAATATTCTTACTTTGAAGACGTGATCATCTCTATCTTGAAGCGAATATGGAATAATAATAATACTTATTGATAATAAATGTTTAAAGACACATAAGCATAAAAATTTATTCCATAATCTCATTGTGGTATAGTTTGCACGAGGTAATATCGAGAAATATGTACAGAATTACAATAGATTAATATTTTAATAATATATATTACCGACAAATTTTTGATCACTCGTTATATATTTAAAAAAATATTATTTCATATTTAAATATGCATACGTAAATACAATATTTAGTTATATACATACTGAGTAAATTAGAAATTAAGATGAATAAGTGCATAATGGAAATATTGATGTTTTGAAATACGATTTAGGTATAATTATATTGCTGAATACGAGTAGATAGACGCGAGTAGTGCGGCGGGTGAAACGCGTAGTTAGACACTTGCGATCATATCCGTCGGGTCGCACCCCTCGAATATTCGAAAAAACGTCATCTGAAAACCATATTATTTATACAAAATAATATTTGAAAAATGAATTAACAATGCATTTATATGAACATTTAACGCTTTAAATAGATTTTTTATCCCATATATACGTATGGTCAATAATTTTTATAACTTTATTGATAAATCCTAAACCACTGAGTCAAAATTCAATCGAGAACTTTATCACCATGTTATTTCGTTGAGCTATATTTTACATGAATACTGTGTTTATTTAATCACCACCGACGCGTTTTGTATTGCCAACATGAAACAATTCGCTAATTAATTACATCACTGTAAGAAATTAGCTAAGCACGAACGATTTCATCATTCTTACACTTACCAAGTTTTAAATATTAAATATTGCTTTTAGTAAATGTTCCATCTGTCGTCAATCATCTAATAGGATCTAGAAAACTTAAAAGTATATTTATTAAAAAAATAAACCATTTCGATTTTTTTGGATCTTGATGTTACATTTAGAATTTTCTTTAAATGAATACAAAAATAAACATAATATTCATATTGTACGATCTAAAACATCATTTTTATGACATATTGATATAAAACGACAGATTTTTTTTACTGCTAGTTTATTTGTTAGTTTTTGTTTTTGTTTTGTGATAGTTTATTGAAAGAAAATATTATTCATTAGATAAGCGTTGGCGACATTAAGTAGCATAAAATAAATTTAGACTTTAGAACATATAAACGAATAAGTTTGACGTCAGTATTAATTAGATTTGTATTTAAACAATTAAGTTAAAATCGATTTAATTATTCTCACGAATAATTAATATGTAGATATCCATAACCTAAGACACAATGTAGGGTGCTTATTTTAGAATGGATGACTTCATCCATACAGTGCCATTCACATTGTTCAAAACAGCTTTTTAAATCGTGATCGTATATTTGTGTCTTCTTAATCAATATCAAGGTACACACTGGCAGATATATATTAACATTTATTGTTCGCCGAAGTCCTGCTTTTATTTTGTTTCCGATGGTAATTTAAATGTTGTTGTATGCACTATGTACGATCGAGGAAACGCAATTTCTACAATATAATTATTGAATGTACGAGTACGTTACACGCGCTTAATTTAAATACGCCTAGCTGTTATTTGTTTTAAATTTGATTAGTAATTAATTATGTATATAAAAATACATATGCAGGTTTACAGATATTTAATTACAGCGTATTGAATTCATATCGTGAAACAATTTGTAGTATTTTTTTTTGTATGTTGATTATATATCATATTACATTAATGCTCTTATGGCTTAACTGACTTTCATTGCTATTTAAGTATATAAACAACGCAAAAAACTAAAATACACAAATCTTTTAAATTCTAATTAATTTTAATATTTTTATGAAGTTTCGTTATATTAAATAATGAAAATATGTATACGAAACATCAAGATACAAGATATTTTCGTGTAAAAAAATCTCCTGCTAAATAATAGAAATATAAAAAACCCACTATAAATATTAATATAATAATAAGAGAGTTCAAATATAACAAGCAGTTTATGACTTCACATTCATATGATCAATTAATTTTGTTAAATGTAATAAAAACACAAAATAATAAATAAAATAAGTTCCTTTGCGTCGATCGTGTTGAAATATATTCTTTATTTTCCCGTTTTAAGCCGATTGTTACTTCACATTAAAAGAAAATTCTGAAAACTTTATAGTATGAAAATAAATTGTATTGTTATGTGGGGAAAATTAATGTCAGCTGTTTTTATTGATACGACTAATCACGATAGTCAATGGGATTTTATATCTAAAAACTACTTCAATACATGAATCAGTTCCGAAAACTTTCCTAAAAGAGTAGGTTTGTATAGCAATCCAATCAATAGCTCTACTCAAAGTTCACTTAGCCTTGAATAAGTAATTAGGCATCGATCTTAGAAACAAGTCGGTTTAATGGAGTTTTTTTTAAATTGGGTGATTTATAACACATTTAATATATGAGTAAGCTGGTTTGTGGTTAAGTAAGTATGCAGTTACATGACAAAGAAAATAATAAATCTACTTACAAAAAGTTTTTTTTCCGGTAGATATATCATTTCATATTATATGAATTTTGGTGTTTAATAACAAAATACGTTATTTGTGTTCTACAAATTAAACGCATATCTAAAAAGTCAGTGTTCGTAAATTAAAAAAATAATAAAATCTTAAATGACCATTTACAATCAATACCTGTGAATAAATAAGCATTTTTTTCTTCATGTCCTGGCTACAAAATATTAATGACATAAATTTGAAAAAAATGTGCACAACAACATAAAACCCACAACTAGCTGATTCACAAGCAAAATATATATTCACTGAGCCACCGAGGGCTAACAATACTAGCAAATAAATTTTAAGTATTGTATATTTATTTTAAATTGATGAAAACAAATACTCTTTTATACTATAAATTATTTTTTAAATATTAAATAAAAAAGATTAATAAAACATTATTAAAAAATGATTATTACGTTTTAGCCACATCACAAAAATTAAGCAGTATTTGAATAAAAACAAAATGATTTTTTTTTACTTTAATAAATACAACTGCATTGCAATATATTATATTATTTGTAAAATTAAAACTAATCGCATGAATACAAATAAATAATTTGAAATATATTATATGGGAAAACATATCATTTTAAAATATTCAAAACTTATTTTAACATATTTGGCAGTATATTTATCAGCTTAAATCATAATATTTGATAAAATACAAATTACACATGTGTAAAGAAAAATATTTAGTTATCGTCCATAAACTTATTACTTACTGTAATTGTTATGAATAAGGATAGCAACATTTATTCAGTGGCTTAGCTATCTCGTCTTAAGTCATGCCAAGCATAAGTGCTTACAGGGGCTCTTAATATATGTACGAGTATATCCAAAATGTCGGAAAAAAACAGATTTACCATTGGCTAAAAAGCTCTTGAGAAAATTTGCACGACAGCACTAAATATATAGCTACACCATTACTTTTATGTCTACATTTCAAAACTCATGGGCATAAAGATAATAAGAAGCTTTGCTCTATTGATTAAAAACGAAATCGATTGTATTCGAGTGTTTGATGTTATTAAACATGATAAAACATAATTCTCAATATATAAAATGTCATTGTCGCATAAATATTGTAATATACACCGGTATCAGTTTCTTTTATAATTAAAAAAGCGTAGCTATAGTTAATTATCTCTATTTAACGCTTCGCGGAAATAGATTTTTTCAAGCGAATTTTTTTAGAGCTCGCATTAAAAAACTTTAAATATAATTTATGGGTTGCCTCCCCCATCATTTTTCCTTATCATGTTAATTCATTCAAAATCATTTTTTAGCATTTA
>JAPMAE010002370.1:0-10703 GCA_036584705.1 Rhyacophila sp. 25_7 | reverse complement strand
TTCTTGATGACATGGACCCCTAGCAAGTCGAAACCAACCCCTGAGAGTTCATGTACACCACTTTGGGAATCTCTGGTAAACAGCTCTAAGACAATATCACGTTGGTTTAAAAACCAACGTGATATTGTCTTAGAGCTGTGTCAGTCAATAATAGGTTTTTGCACTGTAACAGTAATATTTATTCACAAAATTAAATAATAAAGCTTTCTAATTATTATATTTTATACAATGAATTGGTCTCTCATTTGTTATAATATAATATATTAATTAAATTATGTACAAAAATATTGAAAAATAACAGAAATAGTAACAGAAAGTTACAAATTAAAATACTACAGTAGTTTACGGCAAAAACTTTAAATTTTTTTTAAAAAATCTACAAAATATGGATAAATTTTTATACATATATAAATTGATATTTTATGACTATTTTGATTTATACAATTAAAAATGCAGTAAGAAGTAAGAAAAACTATGACGTATGATTTCTTACTTAGACAGTTTATTATATATAAGACGTTGATAATGTGTTTATACGTCTAAAGTCTGGTTTTAAAATACAGTGTAAGAATAACGAAAAGTAAATAAAAATTATTTTTTGTACTAACAGATGAATAATAATTGTGCAATATAACGCCTATGGGTATCTTTATCAAAAGAAAGCCACAATATGACAAAAAACAAAAAAAATATTTGGACAAGAATCTTCAATATCTAAACTTTGTCATATTAATAAACGTAAATTTAAAAAATAGCATTATAACTAAAATTTAGTAGTATCGTTAAATAAAATATCTTCACAAAATAATAATAGTATGGCTGAGTAATATATGTGTTCACAACAACATATTATAACGTACAAATTGCATAAAAATTTTAAATTTAAGAACCGAGTATGGAAGTTTTCCAAGAATCGCAGAATGATAGATGGCTCTGTGTCCACGATATCAAAAGTTATAAGCCTTAAACAGTGTACTGGCTTATCCCTACCTAGGCGACTACTTGGCTAAAGAAAGTTTATGTATCAGGCGCAAATAAATTATCATATAAAGTGGATTCAAGACCATCTTTGTTGGCATATAGCTTTGAAGTTTTAAAGTAAACAGGCTTGTGTTGGACAGATTATTTTACATAATACAAAATACTTCATTTATTTTACGGCAGAACGTAAAACTTGGCAGTTGTGATAAATAATAAAAAAGTTTACCCCAATATCAAACGATCCTTAATCTACCGCTAAAGTCTATTGGGTTTGTATATTTAAATAATAAAAAACATTTAATACTATTATGGTTCTTAATTAAAATAACTTTCTTTCTACCATACTTATCAAGGCTTCACTTTTTAGTGATAAATATTTCAGATATATTCGTTGTTAAAAAAGAATAACTTTATTTACTACAATCTGTTTTATTATAATAATAATATAGTTTGATATTTGTACTTCTTTTCACCAAATGTATTTCAGCATAGAATAATTTCATTTGTTACATGTAGTATACTTGTTACAAAAATTAACAGAAGAAACTGAAAATACGTGTAATAAACAATATTGATATTTGAATATATCTTTGAGAGCATCCAACATAAGTAATTTAAATAGAAATTACCATAATATATTTTTTTATAGAAAACAGGTGTTTGACAAATTTTGATAGTTATATTAATATAAAAATTGAAATACCCTTTCATAATTGAAAACGCGTAAAATGATATGATATGAATAAAAAACTTAAAAGAGTGTTATATATTTTAATTATATACAATATAACACATGTCATTGTAAGAATTTTAAATATTTTCAGGACGCAGCGGTACAATTCATGAATCGAAAAAATATATAACTGGCTTGAATAGGCATTTGTCTTGCTTTTGAGTATGTCAGACCGATAATAACGATGACGATGGTTCATTATATTATTTGTCAAACAATTTTTCATTTCTATTATTAAAGATTTGTACAGATATTCAGTTATAACGATTTTTTATATATTTATTTATATTTAGTAATTTACTCTACACACTAAGTACTCGTATGTGTAAGCTTTTATAGATTATTGGAAATATTTGTAAAAAATCATAAATAAAATATATTACTTCCGACTTATCTAATGGTTCTTCTTATATCTCTATATTGGTCGTTGTTTAATTACTCTTATTTTTATATTACTGTATTATAATTATGTTTATTAATTTATCATTAATTACTTATGTTAAAACTCATCCGTACATTTAATTAACATTAAATCACAATATCCCATAAAATGTATATTATGTATGTATATTCTAAAAATTAGCTTTTCAAAATGCATTTTATAATAATTGTAGACCGTAAAAATTTCATGAATAATTTAAATGTGAGCGTTTATTTTTAATTAGGATTTTGAAGTTTTTCTTTTTTATATCGAATCCTTAGAAAATTACTGCAGCAATTGTTGCAGTGGTTTTTAATTTATTTTAATGAAGAAATTCCTACGCAAGAAAACTCGAAAATAAGACAAACTTTAATTAAAAACTAAGACTAGCAAGAAAATCTTTAAGAAATTGTATTCACTTATTACATCAAGGCTTTCCTTTACATTACATATATGATCAGATTGACTACTTACATATTCATCTTAGCAACATTTACGTAGCAGTTTCGAAAATTCTTTAAACTGAACTATTTTTTCTACAAATATACATACATAAACATTTGAAGGCTCTCGTACGCTAGCAACTTTAAAAATCCAAACATTATTTTATTCACAATACATAAAACTGCTCTAAAGGTTTTTTTAATACGTTTGTATAATTTGAAATACATCAAAAATTATGCACCATATGACATTAAATATTTTTTGTAACTATTGAATCATTATGACTCTAGATGATTTGATGTAGTCAAAATATTAAAATATTAAAATAACGCGATTGTTAAAGATATATTTCATATTTCACACGTTTTTTTTAAAGAATGGTTATATCTATTAAGATATTTTCAACACACCAATACTGAAGTAAACTACTTATCAGTAATAAAAAAATATTAAACGTAGTATATAATATTTATTATTTTCTTTGTTTAATAATATCTGCTCAGAAACGAAGCATATGGATAAATATATAATATGAAGATTGTTCTGACAGTTTTTTTTACTAATAATAATTGTCAAGTATTAGCTCAACCGTTTCGAGTTCGTGTCTTGGCTACAATACAAGTGAATAAACATTTGATTTTTTTTCAACAAGCACAGGCTTTAAACCCGTGATCCCCGCTTGCTAGGCATATACGCTATTAACTAGCCTAACGAGGGCGACGTTTATTTTTTTTATATTTATATAACTCGATTATTGATTGATGAAATCAATATTAAAGAAGAAATATAAATTTGACTGTATATTAATAATTGTAAAAACTTACCTACACGACATTCATTTATTTTAAATATCTTTATTAGGTATAAATGATACTTTGATATACAAAATCTGATTAGTAATAATTAAATCTCTATAAAATCTACAAAACTAACCTTTTAACCTTTTGAATATTTCTTAGACTTATTTGTAAACCTACTGAGAGACGTTTATAAATATTCAATCCAAAAAAACAATTAGCTCGAAACTTTTCCGCTCACAAACAACAGAATGAGGGGGTATAATATAGGCAGTACTCGACGTGCGGATTGGCACTCAGTGTACGCCGATCTACTCAACCCTCGGAGATAGTATTCCGTTGGCTCATCACTAAAATTCACTCCAGACCCGCCAATAATATATGCGGAGTACCCGTACCCACTTTTACGCTAACTCGACCGACAAGGATAGAAGACGCAGTGGTGTGGACAGACCTTATGTTTAGTTAGTTACGTATTATTCTACCCCAATCAGAAATAAACTATTGGATATATATATTATTTTATTCAAACTTCTATAATTTAGATAAGTCGTTAGTTACGTAAAGGAATATATACGTATGAGTATATGAATATACAATAATTCTATCAAATTAGAAAAACTAAGTTAAAAATTAGGTAAAGTCAGTTATAAATAAACTCTTACCTCACATAATATTGAATAAATTCGGCACGTTAGCCAAAAAAGGTTAAGGCATAGTACAATTGAATATATTATACATAAAAAGGTTCAATTTTATTTACATTCATATGTAATCATATAAAATAATAAATAATATAAAAATTATATCACCTTCATTAGACTAGTAGATAGAACGTATGCCTAGCAAGCAGGTGTCACGGGTTGAAGGCTTGTGTGGTCGCAAAAATTTTCAAATGTAGGACATGAACCCGAAACGGTTGAGGAAATAATTAACAACTATTACTGATAAAAGAATGTTTAAAAAATCTTCACGCTATTAAGATCCCATATGATCCTCGACATCTTCGTTTATTTATTTTATAGTCATGTATAATGAGTTTTTATTTACTCTAAAAATGGTTTATTTTTTATCAAGAAAAATAAAGTACTTATTGCTATCTTTCTAAATGAAAGGATACGTAGTAATAGATCAAATTAATCCACGATTATTTTCAGAGATAGAGACGTCAATACAATATTGCGATCAGCGTAGTACAGAGATTACTCAGTTACCCTAAATGTTGAACCCCTCAAAAGGTAAATCGTGATAAGTTAGGTCAAACAATCTCAATAAGTATGATTGATTTATACTAACCTCCGAAGGGTGCCACTGAAAAGAAGGATTCGCAATGAAAACGAGGGATAGAAAGAGAGAGGGGCAACCTAGAGAAGCCTCCGGGCTGCGGGACGTCCAACCAGATACGTGAAAATTACATCTCTAGCCTGTCACGTGACCGGGATGAATAATAAAGAGGAAAAATCTCACAAGTCACTTCCGTTCGAAAAGTGTACATACTAATCTCTTTTTTAATGCATGCGGCTTAACTGAAATATTAATAATGGTTTGCTTATTTTTTATTAATTCGATTTGTTACATTTAATTGGTATGTGGCACTTAAATTGCTCAAAATGGTATTTTAATTAAAGCTAAAGTCGGTGCTTTATAAATTATGAATATTTTTCAACCAATAATGCAAGGATAATAACAATTATGTGCTTTTTAAAATCTACCAACTATAATAGAAACAAAATATTCGATGTTTCACCTTTTGTAAATGCACTACAACACTTTTTTAAACTAGACAAATGTATGCTTACAAAAATGACAACAGATTTTTAAAGAAATGTTATTAATACATAAAACATGAACATTTTAAAACTAATATTTGTTTTTTTATTTTTCAGGAACTGCAGCCATCAGAGAAGCCACACCAGAAACTGGAATATAGACCACTAGCCCAGGTTATCGACACCAAAAAAGTATCTTAACCTATGCTATGACGAAACATAATAATCTAATCTGGGAAAGGCAAAATCCGAATTTTCATTTTATGTTTACGAATTTATCTTAAAGCAGTAAATGCAATTTCCAGGTTGGCAAAATGCAAAAAAAAATGTCTGTATTAAAAGTATACATATCTTTAGATATATCTCTAATACCAAATGATCAATTATAATAACATTTTTTAAAGTTTTTGTTATATAAAATAAACTGTTTGATATTGAAACAAAGTATTTTGTATGGGCTTATAGCGTGATCGTGAAATCTATAGTTTAGTATGGATCTGAATTATGGAATCTGACAAAAAATCGAGAAAAGGCTATGTAGGTATTCGAAAATGAGGAGTAGTTGGATCAATTAAAGAAAATCAAAGATTTGGCGTAGGTACTGGTAATGAGTTTTAAAAATTTTGCTTCTCACATAATTCATGGTAAAGATAAAAAGTACGAGTATCATTCCATTAAGTAAAATGGATTAAAAACTTCTAAAAATGTATTTGAAGAAATATCAGTAGATACTCGGCGGTTTGGTACAAAAAAAAGAAAGCCAAATAAGGGGTCACCCATAAACCATGTAACGCTCTTGAGGGAGAAGGAGGGTAACTACCAACAACTACATGGCGTTGTAAAGGGATGGGAAACGTTAATTGTTATTGTTACATTACACTTTTCTATCTGGAAAATTGGATAGGTGTTAATTGTAAATTTCATTTCAATTTAATGTGAAAAGTTACGTAACCTTTAAGAGGAGGAAAATTAGGGTCAAGCTAAATATCTACATGGTGTTACATAGTAGGAATTAGGTAAAAAAAAGAATGAAAAAACGTTATGTGGTTTATGGATGACCCCTAACAGGCACGAGACGTGTAGAAGAATTGAATGTAAATGACTAAAGAGAAAAAGTGTTAGTGATCGATAAAAAGTGGTTATTCATGTACTTGAATAAATTTCAGTGTGGTAAAAAAAGAATCTAAGCCATATTAATTAAAATAGATTTAAAAAGAAATCGATTGAGTAACTTAATTAAAAACATTTTTTGTATAAAATGGATATTGAATTTGTAAATTGAATCCTTGATTTTATCCATTTATATAATGGATCATTTACTCTGTGAGTGAGTGTTTAAATATATAATCTCTTAGAAATACACTAAAAGGCATGTAATACTTTCAAATATTCTGCGGTTAAATGCTGAATAAAGAAAAACTTTTGATCCACATTCGGTTATAGCGTTAATCAGCAAAGATGACCGTAGACAACATTTAAATCGAATATTATAAATATATTGTCTGCAATCTTGAAAGAAGCTGCTTTTTTATTTTGTTGAGCATAATATTTTAAATTAAAAATTTGGGTTTTTTAAATTTTTAAATATATTTTCTATATTTTTTTCAAAAAAGTTGTATATATAGATTTACAATAAAAGCTTTATCAGAAGTCAAAGTGTATTGAGTCAGTATAAGAACAGTTTTTGAATACGTTTATTTTTTTAATTCTCCATTTAATGCCTAAAATTTGTCTACAAAACATTAAATTTATATATATGATTATTATAATATAAAATAATCTTTCGATAAGCCATAGCGTAACTTTATTAAGTTCGCCCATTCTGCGTCTCGGATTTAGCTTATTCCCACAAGTTCATTCGAATGTGATAGAATGGGATAGAGACGTGGGTGAAATTATCATAAATTAAACATTAAGAAGAAAGTAATGGGTAACAATAAAAGCTCCCAGGCCTACCGTTTTGCACCAGGGATAGAATCCGCTCGTATTAAAATGCGATGAATCAGTTATGTACAACTAGTGATTGATTAAGTTTTATAAAATTATTTGTAATATACAGCATTATAATTATGTAATTTGCAGGCATGTATTTTTGTGAACTTTGAATAATTATTTTACCCGTATTTGATGAAATAGAGACTTATAAAGGTACTAGATAATTGATGAAAAACTAGAAGACCCCTATTCTCTTTATATATACACTGTAAAATAAAAAAAATACATAGTCCAGCAGTTTTATGCCAAACTATATAAATAAAATAAAAATCCTTAACACTGTAACATTTATTCAAGTAATTATCGTGATTAACTTATATTTAGTACATATGAATAAATACATAATAATATATATAATATATGTTCATTAACTAATTATAAATGATTTATAATATTTTTTTCTGTTATTACGTAATAAAATTAAACTATTACATAAATGAAATTAACAAATATATTATGATAAGAAAGATTTTGCCTAGTACGGCAAACATTTTAAATATTTTATAAATAAGTGTATATACATATAAATTAAATATTTGGTACTAAATTCCATTATAAGTACGTAGACATTAAAGTATATTTAAGAAAAAATATTATTTTCTATTGAAAACTAAAAAATAATATGCTTCACATCTCAAGTATTGTTAGTATTCATATTAAAATTACGTAATGCTAGTATTAAGATCATTTTTGTTCGTATTGATTTGCGACACAGTTATTGGTTTGAGATGAAAATATTTCTAAATTATATTTCAACTTTTTCATTTTGTTGTACAAAAACAGATTGCGTCTACAATAACCATTTAAAATGTAGCATAAACATAAAATTTATAATGTTATAAATATTTACGAGGTTGTAAATACCTGAAATTAAGCCTTCAAAAGGAAGTCGCTTGTGAGACGATGGAAGGGGTGGTTGACAACTGAATAATGGTCACCGTAAAAGAAAGAGGATATTAAAGTTTTATTATGTCAGTATTATTAAAAATTAAGTTAGCGTCGTTGTGATTGTGTATAAAAAGTTAAAGTTATACAATAAAAAACTGCGAAACAGCAGATTTAACATTTTTTAAGACAATAAAAATTACATTATGTTTATGCATACGCGCATTATTTAAATCAGATTGTTAAATGTATTTAAAATAAATTTATTTACGTATTTGTCTAAATTTTTTTTTGATAAAAATATCTTACAAAACGATATTATATTCACTGTATACTTTATGTTTTATGTATTGCTTTATATCAAAGATTTGACTGCGAGTAATAAGAATAAAAATCTTAACACCATTCGTTTTTCTCTGGCAATTTTCAATGGCAATCTTTTAGAATGAATTCGCATAAAATACACCACAATCATAATTTTCCCTAAAGAAATACAGTAAGGTAACCTATAAATATACCTTTGTACAAAAAAACAGACACGAAAGTAATCAAGGGAACTACTAAGTAATGCTTCTTTGTGATGCGGGAATAAAAAAATATAAACGGGATCGGTCGACGGTTTTTTTTATTACGGGTTTTCTCCATTTCGGAAAATGAACGAAGTCACCCGCCGGGGTGTGATTATCGGCAGTCAGAGAGAGTTTTTTCACTTCGTCGCAGATTGCTTTCGGTGAGATTTCGCTTTGGTAGACGTCGAGTGGTACTCTAAAATGACGCGTTGTATTCCGGGGGGCACAATATTGTGGCCCGACGATTAAAAATGCACTGATTTGATTAACACTAATTCAATTTATTGAATAATGTTTACTAAGAAACAACTCGTTTCATAATATGTAATTTTTTTTTTTTTTAATTTAGCAACATGCATCTTGATTTGGTTATTCAGGTATTAGTAAGATAAAATAAATTAAATACACGAAAATATAATATTTAATGGATGTCTGCTTTATAAACATTATTAATGAAATAGCCATAAAAATAATTACAGTAAAATAATATTAAATAAAAATGCAGTTTTATTTTTTGACAGAGAATATTTTCAAAATCAATATTTATTTTAACTGGTATGACATTTTCATATTGATCATTGACACAAAATATGATAAAAACTGGTCTTCATTTTTAAAAGGTTCTGAAAAATATATAAAACTGTGTAGTTACTTCAAATAATAGTTGAAGGATTGGGATTAAATGAAATGATTACAAAAAAAAATAAGATTAGATTATATAACATTTGATTTAAAATTGCAATATGATTTATGGTTAATACATTACATATTTAAAATATCTCTTGTTTAATATTTTCAAGTTAAAATAAAACTTTACAAAAATGAGATTCATGCAAGTTAAAAGAATTGACTTTGTTTTTATATTATTTCAGATACATATTTTTGAATTTTCTAAATGGTCATTTTTGTTATAAATACAAAAGTTTCAGTGAGAGCTTGAATACGTTTTCCTAATACTTTTCCAGTTTTTGAAATCACTTAGTTCTAACGATAGTATTATTAAGTCGGGTTCTTAACTGAGTTAAACCACAATGTAGGCAATTTCTGTTTCTAAGACTTAAGGCCAAGCAATTTCCGTACATAATCATTGACCTATACCTAGTAAGGCTTGGATTTACCTCCCCCAATACTGGTGAACATAACGAATACTAGCAAGCTACGTCTGGGAGAAAACGAGCTTCTGCTCGTTTAGGCTTTGCTTTCCAGCCAGCCGACACAAGCGCTTAATGGAGAAAAGTTTTCCTCCATACAAGTCGGACATGCTTTAATTGAAATTTATTTAGTCGGTAATAAAAGCTTTGCCTGACGTACAAATGCAAAGCTACGCCAAGTTTTAAAGAAGTATTATTATAATCTTTTATTATGAAACTTTTTAATACTACATAAAAAATTAAAAATCGCATTTTAAACTGGGTCTTTATTCATTTTTACATTAAATTAAATAAACCTAAATTAACTGATAGGTGAAATGGAGTTTTTCGGCAAAAAATATTTGTTTAATGATTGTCAACAAATTACATAACTATGTGTAAAAGAAGTTTTGTTTTTATTTAGACATATAACTTACATAGAAAAAAATTCTTTAGTTACTATCAGATGTTTCCATTAAACCACTCTGAGAAATATGCTACTAAAGTGAAATGAATGGATATGATTTTATTAAATGTCAAATAAATATACTTTTATGAATTTAGTTCTGATGGGCTACAATAAATTTGTAAAACACTTTCCAATTTCAATAATACTTTTAACTTTTCCAGTATTTTTTTTTGTTTTATACTTTTTAATCTTTAATAAAAATACTTTTTGCAAAGACATATTTTTGAAGTAAAACTTCATTAGGCGCACTTTGCATTCTTTTTTAACAGTAATCGAAATTAAATCATCACGCGCGAGTCTGTATCGCCGAATCGAGTTTACTCGGCTCCACTCAACATCAAGCGTGCTGGGGTCGGTGACTCACTGAATCGTGTATACTCGGCTCCAGTCATCGGCCACGTTTACTATCTGACAAGGAGTGCATCGTTCCGATAATTACGTTTTTATTATTATTATTATTACGTATTATAATAATAAAATAATATTATGTATGTTTTGCATATAATCAGT
>JAPMAE010002368.1:3935-17260 GCA_036584705.1 Rhyacophila sp. 25_7 | reverse complement strand
TTAATAATAATACTATACTCATGTACTTGATTGCATTAGTTTAATGCTTCAACATAAAACAATAATTTCTTACTATATTAATATCATAAAACTCTCTCTCTCTCTCTCACACACACACACAAATCTATAAATTTAGGTATATGACCGACTACTTAACCTTTCTACAATGTTTTCTATTTCTAGATTTCTCCTTCCAGTCGTTCGCACTGCATTTCTGTATCTCTAGCTTTCTCAGGAGCTCTAGGTTTCATAGCAACAACATGAACCGCTCATATAGGCTTTCATGCCTTGTTGACACTAACTATGTTAGGGTTAAATTGCTAACACTTAAAATTAGTATAAATGTACATCAATTTATCTACGAATTCTTTGGGCTCTATTTTCAAATACCCGGTATGACTTTTATTTTTGGTTTCTCAGCCTCCAATTTCAACATCCGTATAGAACTTTAGAATACGTTTTAAATCCAAAATTTGAACAAATATTTTGGACTTGAATATGTTTTGTAAGCACAATGAATGGGACATTTCCGCTATCAGTTTTAAAGTACTTAAAAGAATACGAATTAAAAAAGAAACTTTGATAGTAACTATATTAATTTTATTACAGTAGTAAGATTAATTGGTAAGTATTGCTATAATATATTGGCTCTGCGACAGAAATATCGGACTCTATTACTCTGATCGTTTGTGATAATTCCGATATATTAATTAAATTATACTAAAAAAAGTAATGACAGAGAGTCCCTATTAAGTCTGGCCCTAGTACAGCCGTACGCGAGATAGATTTGATAATACATTACTGTAAGATTCTTAGAGTAATAATTTAATGTATATCATGTGAATTTTCTAAATTTAAGTTAAAAACAAAAATACAGTGAAATTAATATATGTAGTATTCTTGAATTTTAGTATTTGTAAGGCTAAGCATTAAAAATAATATAAAATCAGTTATTCTTACCACGGCAATAGATTGTCTCATTTAATTCCAGCATTTATTATTACTCGTTAATAAAGTAATCGCCAAACATACCTGAAACAAAAATAACATATTGTTAATTGTATATTTAAAAAACATCATAATTTATGGTATTTAATGTTGTTTATATTTCATTATATTTATGAGTGGAAAACTATCCTTTAAGATTTTCGGCATCTAGGTTTATCTTTCTGGTCATTTACACTCCAGTATTTCAGTATATTTTGTAATGTTATTTAACCATCCTTCACGGGGGTAGCTTTGTGGCTAAATTCTTACTAGACGTTCTTCAAATACATTTTTAAAAGCACTTTTTAAATTTATTTGTTCTATTAATGGAAAATATTTAAAAAGCTTAGTAATAGTACAGTGGCGTATTTTTTGTTTAATATTTTTTTTGTATTATTACTGGAAAATTTTAGAAATATAAAAAAAATATATTATATAATAAATAAAAAATAAGATTTGATCAGGGCCTTTTTTAATATTTATAATATAAAATTTGAGAATCTGCGTCCTTCTAAGTCCTTAAATGCGGCTTTATTATTGAAAATATCGCCCACGAAATGCATCTAAATAGAATGTTTGTTTTTTTATAGATAAATATTATAGTCTGTTTGAATTATAGCTTTTTTCAGACATATCTTGCTTAAAAGTAAATTGTATGGTAAATATGAAATATATTTTTTATTTATTAAAAATTTTCATTTCAAAGAGCAAACGTTTACCGTATCATATATCATCGGTGTTTTTTTAATGCGTCATATTGTAAACGCATTTATTTAAAAACATATTACTTGTATGCAAAAAATGATAAATAAATACCATATCGTAATAAATGTACGACGTACTAGTACGTTGCACTAATTAATGGTGTATAATAGTAATGTGCTTAGATGTGAGATAAATAAAAAAAGCTTCATATAGAACTTTTGTGACCACTTAACGTACATAGTGTATTTATTATCTCATTGTGGGTTTTCGAATATCTCATAGAATCTTCACTGTAAGGATCAATCGAGGCCGCCCGCTCTGGGTAGGACTTCGGCGTAAAATAATGGCACCAGAGCTACATAGTTAGTTTGTCTGTTGTACGAATTGAAGGAGTTCCCATGTTTATTTTTATTTTTGGGGACGGTTTGCAACAGTGCGCTGTCACGACTTGAGACTTTGTATGCTAATTTCCCAGAGCCTGGCTGGCTAAGGTCGCATTCACAACGCCGCATATGTAAGTGTCTCTGCGAGATTTCACTTGCAAACTAGCCTTAAAGTATCACAATAACACATTGAAATAAGTGAACGTACTTAAATGTGCATATAAAAGTTTCAATATTATATGTAAGAAAGCATTATCTGTCTGCAATTAGAGATTTATTTATACTTATAACTATTTATTATGAAAACGGAATAATCACTCAAATATTTCTTTAAAAGACATTGCATCATATGAGTATTATATGTAATATCTTTAAATTCTAGATTAAACATAATTTATTAAATAAACTGTCAATCTTTGATGGAAAACTTTTACATTGGAAAAAAAAAATTTGGTTTAGTCCGTTAAAATATTTACCATGTAGATATTGGTGGTCACCCCTCGTTCCCTTTAAAGAGCGTTACGTGATATATAGACGACCCCTTATTATTGTCTAATCTGATATACATATTCTAAAAATATTTGAAACTTCATTACAGTAACTGTAGTTAAAAAGACATAAATTAAATTATTAATTAATATGTCATCAATTGTGTATGTTAAAAGGTTGTTGAAAGAAAAAATAAACTTATAAATGCATTACTAAAAATGGTTTGTCCTTTGTGTGTCTATTTACGACAACATATTAAAATATAATTATTTTTTTGTGTTCAAAACTAAAATAATTTCGTTTATACATTAAAGTCGTATCAATTTGAAAACTGTGTTCTTAAAAAAATAACAAATCTCTAGCGGCACACTATATCGAAGATATAAATTACTTCCGTTGAATATTATAGAAAAAATAACCTTATTTTTATCATATCGGACATCTTATTTACTAATACCGTTACGATGTATCTTTTATCTTGTCTTCACATGTGATTAAGTGATCAGTTATCTAAATGTAGGGAAGTGTTATTAATGGAATAAATATACACATAAGAAATGAAATAATGTTGTTTGATTGGATACTAAATTTACTCGTATGCAAGAATGAGGTGATATTGGCAAATAACTTGTTCACCATGAACGTATGTGTTATAGTTTTTATTTACGATAATATCTTAAGTATATCAATTAATCCTGTAGTATTTTATTTCTTAATGAATGATATTATGATTTGTGTTTGAAAATACCAAAATTAATAAATAAACTGAATAAATAGATTGATTTTTTATCAAATAAACTTTTCAATAATATATATGTACTCGTAGCTCTTGTGGAATAAAGTTTTCAATTGTTTATTGAAAGCTAGCAACCTACAAATGATTAAAAAATTCATATAATATTATACAATAAAATTATTTGAATTAAGTTTTCATGCCAGTTTTCAGCAACATTACTTTAGTATGTCAATCAAAAGAAATACTCTTTAATGGCTAAAAATAAAAAAATATGGTTGCATAAACTAAAGGGTTTAAAAATGTTTATCTTCTCTATAAAAATTAAATTTTTGATAAAAATCTACTAGTAAAATGATATTAATAATATTTTTTACTTTCATAGCTTAAAATATGTATTTTTTTAGTTATATTAAAAAAAACAGTGTCAGTTTCATCTGTTCAGACAAAATAAATTGATAACGAAAGTTTGACGTGAGCTTTTTTACATTTTCTCTTAAATGACAATATTTATTAAAATGTATTCAATAAAAAAATTACAAAATTGTATTTTTATTTTGTTGCATTGATATTAAAGCTAATTATTGTCATATTTTGTTAATAAACTACAGTTTTATTGTTCATTATTTAATGCTTTGATTCTTTGTTGTTATATTATATGGAATTTAACTTAAGTGTTATGAATGAGTTAATTTACGTTAATTAGTTAGTTTGAATTCAAAACACAGTGTTTTTAGTCTTGATATAAAGATACTATGAAATAGAATATGAAATTAAGCTGTTGGCGATAATATAGTGAGTGTGTTGAGTTGCTTTGGCAAGTACTGAGATGTTCATCATTTTAATTATATTGTCCGGAATAGTGTACCAATATAATATATTCCTTGAATTCAGATTGATGAATAGTTTTCTTTGTGAGGTTAACTGAAATGTAGCGGCCACTTGTTTATTTATGATAGATGTTTACAAAGTAAAGACAGAAAAACTAATTTTCCAGAAACGTATTACGAGTATACATCATACGCCACAAACGTTCATAAATTGTAAAGCACAATAGCGAAAATACAATATTACCTACAACCGCTAAAAAGCCTATTCGTTGAAACATACAATCGTTTTAAGGTCGACGCTGAAGCGTGCTTTTGCAAAAAAAAATTAACAGCACCACTGTAAATAAATGTTATGTAATGCTGAGTTTTCTTTCTATAGATAAAGCATAGTAAATAGATTTAACTTCCTCATTCCGTTTGTATCTTCTCGTTCAAGTTCACAAAAGCTACTTTAGGAATCGAACCTATTTTCTCACAAATAGAATTGTAGTAGAATTCACATGGTAAAATGCATGACTATGCATCGTATAGGGTTGTCGAAGAGCTTTTTAATAATAGTCATACTACATGTTTTTAGGAATAATGAAAATGAAGTAACCTTATTATAAAGATTAAAAAATACAATCATATTCACTTATTCACATAGTATAGTTTTAGTTATTTAACCGATTATGGCGGATGTAAGTGTTGTCTTTTAAAAAGTCTTCTAGTAACTAATGATGTTGTTAACAAAATCATTATTTACTTATATTAAAAAATAGTACATAAATAGTTATTATTTTCATTTCTATACGATTATAAATCAGTGGTGTATCGGCCAAGAGTAGTGCAAAAGACAACTACACTTAAATCTGTGAGTTACATGCTCAACTCATCTAACTAGCAAAAGTTTACATCGATTTTCACATTTAGTATAGAATACATGGCCTCAAAGAAAAAGAAATAAATATATTAGTTACTCATCATGGTTTAATTGAAGTTTTGGTAATCAAATTAATGAACGAATGTTGTTAGTCTTTTTCTAATATCATAAAAAATGTAGACAGTTGTTAACCCTAATATTAGAATGTACATACGTGATTGTGTTGTAAACCTTCGACAGCTGAATGTTTACGGAAAATAAAGATGCTTTGTTCTACCTCGGGGCACACGAATTTACCCTGATACGTGACAAAAGCACTGGCTACATACTCCTATTCGTGGTCAGATTTGTGACATTCAATAAACCGTTGGCTATAAAACCATCTGGGCGTATGCGGATATAATATTTTTATTTGTCGATTTATTCAACTCTTAATAAACTCATATAATTAATCAAATTATAATATTCATAAAAATACTACCAAGTTATTTTTTTAATTAGTTACTCGTAAAATATAACTGGGATGAAATACATTTAGTAGGCAAACATATTGAGGACAAAACGTATACATTTAAATACAGTGTTTAGTACTGAAAAAACTGATTAAAACAAAATTAATTTAATGTACTTTACTGTAGAAAATACTGAAAAAACTTTTCACAGTTTTACATATAATTACAAAATATAATGATATATTTATTTTAAGTTATTAATTAAAACCATAGAATTGAAGGCTTAGTACTATTAATGAGATAACAACATATTTTATTTTAGGAAGAGTTAAATTATTCCAAAGATATTATTTTTACTAATTACAAAAATACTCGTAGTTTGGTTCAGTGATAAATACTTTGTATTTGGGCATTAGAAAAACTATATACGCCAGCAAATTACTGATTAAAATAACATTGGCAATTAAAAACTATTAAATTCTCACGGTGTGTCTTACACAATAATTCAAATCAATATAACATTAGTGAGAATTATAGGAAGCTAAAAGTGTTTATTCATTAGGCATTTTAAAAAGAACTAATTAAAAATGTAATATTTAATAGCATTTATAAATTATATTTTTTTCTTGTTTAGCTACAGCATGACAAACATCTAAAGATTTTTCATAGTTCAATTAAATGAGAATATACCACTTGCACAATCAAGTAGAGCTAATATATCTTCTTATTTCCTGGTTTTAAATATATTGCTTTTATTTGTTTTAATGTATACAGAAATTTGTCTTGAGTATTGGGTCTATAGCGTAATTAAAACATCTTAATTCACTACAGCGAGACACATTTCATAAATTACTGTAGCATAGAAATATGATTATATTAATAAAATATATACAAATCTGTCTAATTCACGTAACATATTTATTACAACACTTGTAACCCAGTTAAGTATATCAAGAGTGCAACATATATTTTACAATGTGATTTTGTGTAAAATAATAAACACAAATAAGCACGTTGAAAGTATTCTTTTTACATAAGGTTCTTGTTAATGATCGTAATTGTGTACCCTGTATATTATAATCGTGTACGAGTATATTATAATGTCGCTCTTGTAGATGAGTGGATAGCGCGTCTGACATACGAGCCGAGGGTCTAGGGTTCGAACCCGTAGCTGGTCAGAATTTCATGTGCATTTGAATCCAGGATATGGACCAAATTGATTGAATCGGTTACTCGTAAAAAAATCTTCACAATGTGAAGATCCATTTGTTTCATTTTAGAGCAGATACCATTATAAGAAAAAAAAGTATATTATAATACTCTAATCGTAAATTGCTATACTAAAAATCAAAGCTTAGAGAGTTTTGTTTTAGAATTTAATTTGATATACGAGTACGTACAGTAGACCACGCATCTACTTGCAAATCATTTCAAGTTCAAATTAATTTAATAGCAAAACTGGCGTATTTTTTATGTGTGTTTTACGTTTAAGTTTGTAGTACTTTTAGTAGACAGCGGAATCCACGAGTTTTAAATTCTATCCTGTAGCTCGTAAACAATTTAAATGTTTTTTTTTACTTGTATTTAAAATGAGAAAGGCTTGAATAGTTAGGATTGCAGTTTATTATTTTTATTTCGCTATTCAATAGCGCTTTAACTATTTCTAATAGTTTTTTACAAGTAGTAATCGTTAATTTAGAGGCCTACCTATTTTGGGGTCATGCTTTGGTTGAAAATATATATGAATAATCATTTTGAAAATTTCAGTGTACCTACTGGATTCAACCCATGAGACACTTAGTCAAAACCAGACAATACGACCACTGTGCTCCTGTGGGTGACTATTACTCTTTGGTCTAATAAGTCAAATGATAGACTAATATTTATAATGTCTGTTTCAAAGCATAAATGTAATAAATTTGTGAAATTTATATTAAATTTAAAATATATGAATATGATAAATTAGGCTAACAGTTAACAAGTATTTTTAATCACATTTTCTCCAAAACAGAGAAAATAAATTGTTATGGCATTAAAATTGGCTTGACAGATTTTTCAAAGAGAAGTATAGATTGTCAGTTATTAGCTCAACTAATGTGAAAAAATCCTGTGCGATTTTCATCAGCTAAGGGGTACGAAACAACGACCCTCGATTCATCAATAGAATGAAATATTCACTCACCTACGAGGACAGCAAGTTATTTACTCGCGGAGAATTTAATAACAAAAATTTTACCCTATTAATGTATATAATTTATCTTAAAGCGGAAATGGTGATTCATTTCTCTAACTACGGAAATTAAACTTGCTGTTACGATTAATTAGAATGTTTAAACTGCTTATTTGCTTTGAATAGTGTAAATATACGTATTGTTTGTGAATTAATATGCCTATGATACGAGTACTATCGTTTGGTACGTGTATTTAAGAATCATATCTAATGAGACAAGTATTCATACTGCGAGCTTTTGTAAAAAATTAGTCTTCAGAAATAGACTTCAATAAATAAAATTTAAAAAAAACACTCTTCTAACAGTTAACATGTTTGTGGACACATGTCGGCTAATAAGTGTTTGTGATGTGACACATGTTGAAATTAAATTACTGGAAATGTTTTTGTCATTTTAATTTATTTTTTCTAATTAATTATAGAGAAATAAGTAAAATCTATAAAAGAAAGATTTTTACGATGTCAATACATGTTTGGCTGTCCAATTTAAAAACCGAGTAAGTGTTTCAAGACAAAATATCCAGGACGACCAAATTGGTCAGGGAATTATCGACAAGAATATACAGAAATAATTGCGGTGAACGGAAAAGGAAAACAATATATAAATCAGTATGTGCATTTATTGATTTCATTACCTAGTAAGTATTAGTTATTAAGTTTTAATATTTTTTCTTATGTAACTAAGTTATGAAGTTGTTTTCGAGGAAAGTATTGTTACTTGCTAGGTTTAGAAATATTGATTTCACCCATATAAACACTGATTTCATATAAAATATCGACAGTAAAATGAGCATTATAACTTAGTAATCTAGATTTTATAATAAAACGAATTTTTAAAAATGTGTTAGTTACTAGGCTTTATAATTGGGCAGCCGTATTTTGTCGTATTATATTTGAATTTTCATTGTTCGGATCATAATCCATGTCAGAATTAAATTCTTTATCGTCATCACCAAAATGATCAAGATTCGATTATTCTTCTTGAAGCTCAGCAAGCAGAAAGTTCATTCTCTTTTGTTCTCGTATGAGTAGTTCGAACTGGACATTTTTTACCGAAAAAAAATCAACTGTCTTTATAGAAAAATACAGCGGAAGTGTTGTTAGAGGAAGTATGTAAGTGTTTATATTGCATCTCTTTTGATACGATTTTGAATATAAAAATGACACTACTCGATCAAAATATGTTTGCACTGTGACACAAGTAGAAAAGGAAGATATTATGTTAATTCAAGATATGATATCTATAAACGTTGTGTCGTATTACGTTCTACTGCACAGGACGTCTATAAACGTTCTGTCATATCACATATCCGCGAACGTGTTATTATTTATAAAGAGAATTTGAAATGCAGATTCGTATCAATTAATTTAAAGGATTCACGATAGATGTTAGTGAAATGGTCAAATTTATGAATCGCGCAAGTTTGTGCACACTGTTTACGAAAGGTTAACTTTAGTTACAGTAACAGTAATGTATAATGCGTGTACGAAAATATAGATAATAGTGGTCAGACATCAGTCATTTATCATATATTTATAATACGACTTGATTACAATTTTGTCTCGAGTCTCATTGACTCGATGTAAATGACATTAAGGGGTATAATAGACGATAATAACTTTCCGTGCAAATACAACCGCAAATCTATTGCCAAATGAGTAGCTGCGTTATGACGGCCGCCACATCTCATTCCCAGCCACACCAGAAATCTCTCCGCGAGATATTATTTATGTCTGCATGACGTGGCACGACTCATATCTAGCATGTTAGCATATTTCATACGGCCGGCCGTGTATTTCGTACCCACGCGGTCTCGAGGAGCGGCTTGCACCGCTATCTTCTCTCTCTCAACCAGCGAAAAACTTACAAGCTACGGCCGCGGGCCATGTTGACTTTTCAGTATTTATGCAAATAAAACATAGAAAAAAGTATATTTTGTTAATTTAATTACAAGAAGACTATATGAACTGTTAAACTGAAAACTGTGACGATATTTATTTAGCGTGATTTGAAGTATATATATTTTTTTTGTTCTAATTACAAAAAAGTAACGGAATTTTAAATTATTTGAAAAAGTAACGCATTATATACGACTCGAAAGCATATCGCTTACTTACTTAATGAGAAAAGTTTTAGGGGAAAAGAAATTTTCAAAACTGAAAATACTTCTGTAATTGATCAAAAATGTTCATTTTTATCATTGCACTATGAATATTGGTTGAAAACTATCAAATATCGTCAGTATACTGGTAAAAGGTGGTCGAAAAATTGCTGTTTTGACCTAGTAATGCGGATTGGTAAATTTTCGCACCTTCAATGGTCTGGTAAAACAAGCTTAGCCATATTCATACCTATTCGATTAAGTTGATATTGCATGTTTTATTATTGGAAAAACACACTAAATTGACTAAGAAATATTTGGCTGATCAAATTAAGTGTTTTATGGTATATTCTATTTCTGAAAAAAAAACGTCAAGAAAACTTATACTCTTAGTTGTCCAAACATATTATCGTTAAATATATGTAAATGTAAAAGACTCAAAAATTTTAAAATCCATTTTCTTAAAACAGTCTTTATTCCTATAACGTCTTCTGCCAGTAAATTGACGATATGATCTGTAAATGAGTATATTACTTATGTAGAAAATTTAATTTTAATATGTTATTTATGTTGGTCTAACATTTTTAGTTAAGACGGGTGAATAAAATCATGAAAAATTGTAGAATGCCAAGTGTAAATGACCAAATGGGAAGAGTAAGAAATAAAAAAGCTTGAGAATTGTTTGTACAGTTGGCTCTAGATCATGGATTAATCGCCGTTTACAGAAAATTACTTTGAAATAAATTTTAGACTACAGGTATAATAGTAGTATAGTTGTTGTAATTCCATTTCTGCTCTGAGATAGAACATATCATCTTCAACGAGAAAATACCTCCCATGTGGTAAAGTTAAATATGAAATTGCATAGTTTCAACTATTGTACCGATTGAAAAAATCTCCGATGTACATGTTTGCATGTAAAAATATAAAGTGTACTTTTGATGTTTTAAAAAAAAACATTTGTAACGCTCAAAAATCAGTTTTAAGTTCTTCCTAAACAACGTATTTTCCCATTGGCGACGATATGATCTTTACAGTGTGAAGGTTTTCTTAGAGTTATTTTTATATGTAAAAAATATTAGCTATTAGATCCAACCATTTTGAGTACTAGAAAACAAATATAAATGAATCAAACTTCATTTTTTTACACAGGTGCCGAAGAAACACGTGCCATTTAATTTGCTAATAAAATAAAAAATACAGTGTCACAATTTATTTTTTATATCGTTGTACATATAAAGAACAAATGTTTGTCAAACAAATTAAATAGTTCAACTTGCCATTGACGCATGGTTTATTCTTGTAAGTTTATCACCGCTATGCTTTTAAGAAGACTTTCCAGAAATATTTATTTAAAAAATAGATGCAATTGAAGCAAAAGTATCCCTGGTACCAGTATGACATATTCAATAAGCAACCTGTCTGCTGGCTTATTTCACAAACACTTATACAAGAGAGTCACTCGTATAATTATTTCTGAGGCCAACCATTTGCCGCAACTGATATGAAATGTTATTTATGAAGATATTAATCATGTCACACACATTAAATGTTTAAAAATCTACCTATCATGTTCACTATCGAAGCATGGCATTAAAAGCTTCCGAAGAAAGCTTTTAGCATTAAATTTACTTGTCAGTGTTTTGCCTACCGTTTGGCAGAACAAAAGTTAACAGATTGTTGTTTTTATTTGTTTAAAAGTATATTCATTCAGGAAATTTCATTAATAAAAACCTCGATGATAGATTTTTTTATATACGCAAATCATAAAATCATGAGGTATATACAATAATTAGTGTTTGATTCGTATATACCATTTAAGTTCAACCTTTTGTAAAATTGACTTTTTTTAACATATCAACTTCTAAACAAAGCGTATACTATCCACAATATGACAATTGTTTTAACAGTTTTTTACGAGAAATAGTTGTCAGTTATTAGCTCAAAAAATTTGGTGAATGTCCTGGTGTATATTGCAAGCTACTTAGTAATGAAAACTACGCGGCTCTATATAATATAAAAATATTGTCAATTTATTAAAAAAACTAAGAGAAAATTTTGCTTTCAATTCTCTTTTATTATTTTAAAATCATTTGAAATAATATTTTTTATGTATAATCAATTTTTGGCGTAAAGCTAATATATTAAAGTTTTTAATACTTATTTCAACAAAATATATTTAAAATTCAAGACAGATTTCATTTGTATGTTTAATTGAAAATGTCATAAAAGTTGAAATCAGATTTGAACTTAAAATTTATATTTTGTTAATAAATGTTGACTATCTGTGCACAAAACTAATTAATCACCGAACGTTAAAAATCGTACAAATATAATAATAACCTTTTAAACAAGTTCGTTTACTATAATAAACCCAAAAAAATGTTAGTACCATAGAAAATAATTACATGTACAGTAAGCAATGTGAATTTCACATGTTTAGTATTATTTTAATATCACCAACAATATCACGACAAGAATTTTTGTAAAAGTAAAATCTAACGCGGCACGCCATGCGCCGTTACACGCAAATAGATAATAATAGAAAATTCCATACGGGAATTTCATTATTTCGCATTTATCACGCAAAACTTATGCAATTATCCGACAAGCTAGAAGAAACAGTGGATTTAGAAATGACTATTTTTAGCGGGAAAATAAAAGGTTTCTATGGTTAAAAGACTCCCTCTCGCGTGTTGGACAGTTTGACAAGAGGAATTAGAGCGACGTGTATTGAAGCTGCCACCATATATGACTTCTGTCTCCAAGTATTTTTCTGTTAAATGATCCGATTAAAAGGAATCTTGTGAACAAATGTATTTCAACCATGTCGTGTAAGCGTCACGGCGGTATTTTATTAAATAAACAGTAGATGTTGTCTGTTTGTTAGATTGATCATAACAATACAGCATGTGTGAAAGTGTTTTTACTGCTCAAGGAGAGGAAAGAAAATAAAAATAAATTATCATCGATTAATTTAAACAATTTGTATACAATATGTCGCCCTCGTAGGTGAGTTGATAGTGCATCGGACTCGTGTACCGACGGTGTTAGGTTCAAATCCCGTAGCTGTATAAAATTGCATTAGTTTTTTTCATGTGCATTTGAAACCAGTATATGGACCAAATTGATTGAATAACTAACAATTAGTATTCGTAAACAATCTTCATTTTGTGAAGATCCATATGCTTTGTTTTGGAGCGGATATGATTATATATATACACATTTTGATGCCTTTGTAGGTGAGTAGATAGTGCATCGGACTCACGAGCAGAGGGTCTAGGGTTTAAATCCCGTAGCTGACTAAAATTACATAAGTATGTTTTATGTGCATTTGAAATGAATTAAATATAATAATAACATCAATTTATTCTTGCCTGAGCTATTCATTTATGTTTTCTTATAGCAGTAAAATATGTAAATTTATATCGAATATTTATATGATACTAGATTTATTCCATGTACCATGTCTTTGAGACATATTTTCGTACTATTTATTATGTTAATATAAAATATTATTTTAAGTGCAATATATTTTTGAAAAAAATAGAT
>JAPMAE010002364.1:3043-13227 GCA_036584705.1 Rhyacophila sp. 25_7 | reverse complement strand
ATCTATGTCCAAACAAAATATTGATGAGTACGTGTATCGCTCTATTCTACGTCATTATTATAATCTGTATTTTTAATAAGAACTGTACAAATGTAAACTGTGTAGTAAATAATATCAATTTGTCTGTGTATGGCTACGCGGATAATAAATCTTGGGTAAGCCTCCAAAACTTGGCTGCGGTCCACCTTTGGATGAAGCTAGCTTGTTCAGAGAGTTCAACTTCATTCGGCAAATGAATCCAGACTTGGGATGTAAATCAAATGTTTTATGTCCAATACAAGAACACAGTTGCAAGATATTTTTAAAAATAGGATTCTTAAAAGTGGAATAAGTTTGTAGTTTTTCAGAGGCAAATTGGAAAAAATCTATTTTTTTAAACAATCTCTTGAATTAATTTTATATCTCCTCTTGAAAGGATCGTTTTTATATAATTGTTATAAAACAATTCCTAGTATTTATTATTAATGCTTTTTATGGTGTACGAGTATGTGGAAGGGTGGTGATTGTAAATCATAATAAATGAACTAAAACTAGTATTTTCTTAAACCCACCCGTTCAATTTGCATTGTATAATGAAGTGTAATCCAGACATTTGATGAAAAGCATAAAATAAAGTCATTGAGTAAATCGCATACAAATAATAACAATTCCAATATTTTATTATGATATTTCTACGCAAACGGGTGTGTTATGCCATCTAGTGACGGTTAAGAATACAAAATAGCATTTGAATAAGAATCTTAAATATCAATAATAATCATAATTTGTCATTATTCTTCATATTCATATATTATATCTAAACAACAAAAGAGGTAGGCACTAATGACTATCGGCGATGACGCTGTTTTATCATTAGCGAAATACGCGTAGTCAATTTAATGCTAGATATAGAACATTTTTTGTACAATAGAAACATCAAATACTACAATGTGCAAGTGCAGAGCTTTATGTGTACCAATAAAATTGAAAATATTATCTTGCCGCGTCGGTAGTTGCATTCGACCTGCGTATCAATCGTGGTTATCATAACAGCATAAGTTCCCACTTAAAATATATCCAACATGAAAGCAGTCGAAATCAGTAATAATTACGTATTAATTGTCTAGCACAGTTTTTTGGCCTAAGTAGACATTCTTAAAAGTACTACACGTTACGATACGAATAATAAAATGAAATACGGTAAGCTGATGCTATGCGATAAAGCTTAGATGAAATAAAATAAAGAAAAGAAAATACGATATAATAGAAAATATCTCTTTACTATTGAACATTAAAGCGCTGAGAGGTCACTGTGACCAACACAGAACATATTATATAATAATAGTGACCAAATAAACAGTTCGTATAATTGTATAAGCTCATTATTTGACACTTCGATCGACTATTTATTTGCCACAACAAAACGCTCATATTATGTATGCATGTGAGGATATTTTATTTTGGGGATGTTTGCTTCCAAATGTGTTTTATTGAACGATCTATTATAATTTTAGTAACGAATAAAACTATAGATGAAAGCTTTTCTCCAATGTTTAATAATTTTCATTTGTAGCTAGGACATGGACTGTAGAGCAACGATTATTCGTAAATTATTGTCGTACTTACGAACATACGTACGAAAATGATCACATTGTTAAGTCCCTATCTCCCATTCTCAACCTCGGAATGGACATGGCATATATATTTATAAAAACATATATGACAGAAAATTAAAACTTTAACAATCTCCTACTCGCTTGTCTTAAATTGTAAAAGTGTCATAAAAAGGTTTATCGAAGACTGCATAATATATTATAACGTCATTAATGCAGTGGAAATATAGAGCTACGAGTACGTAAACGATCTTTTCTCGGATATTTACGTATACAAATGCAGTTTCATAAGAATATGAATATATATGTAGTTAGTATGAATTAGTAGTAGTTATCCTTAATTCCGTTATACAAAAAATGACTGACTAGGGACAATGGAAAAAAAACATTAAAGTAACCACTTGAATTAGATAATGGGATATTTACTGTCGTGTCGAAATATACAAGTATTACACATTTGTAGCAATGAATAAATAGTATGTTCGAATACTATGGTACGTTGGTTAAAATCGGGCATTTTGAGATGCGATAATTAAAAATGTATTATGTTCAGATTATCGTGACCGACGCACACTCGTATACTTACTCGACCTGCGGGTATGGCCTATAATGATTTCGAAATCAAACAAAGATTGATTGATCTAAATACAAATAGGCACATAAATGGGCGCATTACGTTCAGTATGAACATGCAAAGTTCACGCGTGCAGAAACTATTTCATGGGTAAAGTAAGATTGTTAAAAAGCTTTTTCAGTAAAGTTGATTGAAAAATCAACAGCCCATTGTTATAATTCAAGTAATGCTACATAAGAGACGACTTCATTTAATAACTACATATATATCGACAGTATTTAGGTAAAAGGGAGTAACCCTCGCAGAATAAATTTTACAAGAGGCACAACAAACGTGTTTTAATGATTTTTAGTCAGTCGTCACATTAACACAAACTTGAAGTGCATGATGACCAATAAACTCCATTTTCCTGGTCATAAAACAACATTTTCCTGGTCTGATAATTAAGAAACTTATTAAAAAAAAATCATCAAAATTGACGTTTGAAGCTTTTTTCCTTTGCAAACAAACTTAGTCGATCATTCTTTTTTTCAAAATATAAATGTGATTTCGATAATAATTCGACATTTTTGGCTTGATTCCTTTTGACAGAACGAGTATTTAGTGCTGTACATTGTAATTCTCAAATAAAAAACTGAAGGTTACGCCCTTTTATCTAAACAGGGTCGACATATATCAACTAAGATACCATCGAGTATATAAACAATAAAATTTCGCTCATATTATTTCGTGGTTAATTTAACAAATAATTGCGCAAATGACGCTTTTTGTGGGATTTTCTTTTAATTTCAGCTTACTCGTAGTTTGTTCTAAAGTCACAATAGTCACGAAATTGCTAATTGGCTTATAAATTTTTAATGAATGTCACCCATACGTTAAAATCTTACGGATTATAGTAATAAGCAATGAAATTTGTGGTTGCAATATCGACCACTGCCGAATGTGCCCAATACACGGGAAAAGTTCTGACACATAATATAAATACTTTAACGAAATAAAACTATCCAAGTATGCAATTTTTAAGTGAACGGAGTTTATTTACTGTAATGAAAACTGAATGAAACCAGTCTTTTTGAGGAATTAACTAGTCATCTAATAAAGGATTGTTTGATAAATGAACATTATTAATTTTGAATTAAGCTTCGTAGACTCGACGTACGGAAGATGAGAAATTTTTAATGTTAGTTTAAAACGAAAGCTGAATTTCGTAAATCAAATATGTTCTTTGTGTAATTTGACTTACGACCGAAGTTGAAGGACGTATAACGGTCGTAAGTCAATGCATATTCGAACAACGATTTTATATATTCTGTTAGAAAATGTCTTTATATTATATAGTAAACACATAATGGAATGAAAATAAATATCGGGTTAATATAAATATAAAGGTTTATTTCACATGGTTTGAACATTTGCTGAAAAAAATATCGGAGAAAATACATACCTCACTAAGATGCTTGAATTATTTTGCGAAACGTGTTCGAGATTTCTTAAAAAAGTATATGAAATATTACTCGGTAAATGTAGCTCAAAATATGTATGTTTTATTATAAATAGTAATTAATCGCAAACTTGTTGGGTTGGGCAAGTATGAATACACGAATAAACACCCAGTTGAAAGAATGCAAATTTAACTACTAGTACGATTAGATAATGCACACATGGTTAATTTTGTGTATGCATATACTACTCCCGAATAACTCATAATAGGAATAATCGCACGCTACAGATTTAAATTTGGACATGCTCATAATAAACAACCCCTATGAATTAAAACAAAAACAAAGACAATTACCTCTGTAACTTGAACCTGCTAGCAATTAAAGTGTATTATTGTGTGCAAGCGTAAATAACTAAATTTGGCCGCTTGCCCGCATGCTGTATTAGAGCATAAATCTGATTAATATTGCGGATAAAGACGTAAAGGCGTTGAAAAACCATTACATTACACAATAAACATATACCATTTAACAATATAATACACTTAAGTGCTTGATAAAAAAGAAAATAAATAAAATTAAACACACATATTATTTATTACATAAAACTAATCAGTACGTAATTTTTTCTTTCTTTTGAAAGTTCTGGTACAAGTTTTTGCATATTGCAGCCACTTTTAGACAATAAATGTTTGAAAATCATATAACAAAACAGTAAGTACCAAAAGATCCATCAGTAAAATGATGTCGAATCTAGAATAAAAATAATCCAAACAAATGCACGAAATATTTTTTTTGTATATCCAGTACTCTTAAATTGTATACATATTTATACATTATTTTATAATACATATGGACTTGAAAAACTGCGCAAAACATCAATTATTTTTTGTCATTCTTTAAAAATTCTTAGTCATTTTGCGGAGAATGAATATTATTTGATTAACTATATAACTCGTAATGTTTGTTTGCTTATTTTCATTAAAGATTTTCATATTATCATTTATATATCGTACAAACCAAAGCATTTGCAAGTAAAATAATAATAAAATATTAATAGAAAAGCTTTTATTAATATAATCATATTACAAAAATGCGATGAGCACGATAAGAAAAAATAACAATAGTTTAAAACACCTTGCACTAGCGAAACAATTCATAATACAATTACCTATGCTTTCATTCATAGCATAGTAATTAGAAAATTAATTATTATTAATCATAAACGGTATTTCCGTTGTGAAATGTTGAGATGTCAAAGTAAATGCTTTGTTTTTTACGCGTCAAAAGTTTTATAAGAAATTCAGAACTGTGTAGAATTCGAAAATTGAACAAGTTATTTTACCGAGATAAAATGTAATTAGAATATGCGACTAAAGTTATTAGACTATACACGAAGAGTACACGGAGGAGGTCCATAATTTGATAAAACGAGATAAAAATAAAAAAGTTTTTGTGTCTCCTGAACATCTATTTCATGTTTTGGACTGCACCAGTATACTTCTCAGGTACTGATGATATGCATTGATTGTTTGTAATTTTCATTTGCCGGAGACTTTTTCGAGCGATTTGTTCTGCGACTATCTTCCATATCTATTATTACTCATAAAATCAATTGAACGGTGGAGATATTCTTAGTATCTAAACAATTTTTTTTAAGAATTATATTGCATGATTTTAAATTATGAGTCAAAGATTTATTTTTTAATACGAAATCATGCACTAACGTAAAAGTAGGTATTATGTCTTTTAATAGTTTAATAATTAGTAATATTAGGGTATTGTTTACAATGGTTGTGCATATTTTAACATGGAATTTTTGACAGTAAGTATTCAATCAATGAGCAATTGAGAGAAACTTTTCACGGATATTCTTCTCAACTTCACTTTACCGTTTTGAGAACGCATAGATATGTGTTTGGTACGCCTTTACCAACTGTTGAAAACAATGCTTTTGAAAATAAATCTGACAAAACTTACCTAATAATTTGAATAATCCATAAATTGTTGAATACTGAGATCAATCACAATTACTTGAACATCGGGGACTTCATCAATAATTGATTGTTCACTTAAAATTTGTTAGGTATTATAGTAAATCTTCACAGATCACTGATGCTTTAACACAATTTCAAACACTGCACTGATACAATATTGGACGTTCGTCGTGGCGTGTTGAAGGCACGTATTAAACAACGCACGCAAAATGTGACAGCCTTTTTCACCCTCTTGCATTCAAATAATTATAGAACCACCTTTAATGGATTAACAAACCTTTCTAGTAGTTGTAAACATTAAGTTTCAAACGTTTTCAATATTATAAGAAAATCGTTTCCACTAACACCACAGTCAACATTTCTTTCAGATTATTCATACAAACACTTTCAAAGTACGGTAAACAACAAACAAACTATGCACAAGAGTATGAATACAAAGATATACGACTTGAAATCAAACCGAAACGTCACTCACATTGATTGCACATACGTTGCAATAATTTTCTAGGCGTTTATTTGATATTTTTATCATAAAATCAACTTTTTAAAAGTTGATAAGATAAGTTTCGATGGGCGTGAAATAATCTCAATACCCACAGACACGCTCAGAGCTGGCGCGTTAACTGACGCGTCGTAGAAACGCGGCAATTGAGCACTCGACTCGTACAGTGTCGGTTATTTTCGGGATTATTCGTGCAGCGGCATGCCTAACGTCAGACACACCACCTGTCTGTCCATTCAGCCAATAGTTGACCGCAGCGCGTATTCTAAACTTTTTGAATTTACGTGAGATCACATATTTTTTTAAATAATCAGGTATATTAATTATCATTTAAGAGAAGCCTTACAGACTCTTAGCACCATAGTAAAAAGAAAAAGACAGAATAGTGTTTTGAGACATATTTTAATATTTTCCACGTTTCTCTCACGTGTACAATATTTGAATAATCTCTGAAAAAACTGGGAAAGCCTGTAAATCAAAACAATCAAAGATTTAGTAAAATATAAATACTGTTTGTACTATTTTAGATGTTCATCAGCGCTGGGATGACAATACTTCAAGGAGCTCGTTTAATCTCAGTGATGATGATTAATTAGTTTACAGTGTTCCCGGAAAGAAGGAGAGGTGTTCATAACTCTATCTATTATACAATTAAACTCAATAATTATTAAATCAGTCAATTTTACATAATATAATAAGATTATCTCAGTTAGTCGATGAGTAGTACTAGCAATCCGAGGGTCGTGGGGACGAATCCAGCGTTGGTAAAAAAAAAAACCAAATATTTTTATTTGTATTCATATCCAGCATTTAAACCTAAAATGGTTAAGATAATAATTAACAACTATTACTCGTAAAAAATCAACTTTTTCATACTATGAAGATCCCATAATATGTTTCATATTCGTGTTGAAATAGAATTAAAAAATATATTTAATAACGTAGTAAGCCGTAAAATAATTAACATTAATAGCTGAAAATTTTACTTAACTCTACGCTAGCTTACAAGTTTCAATGTCTCAGAAATTTAACTGAGAAGTCCATTATGTTATTATTATATTATATGTATTATGATTTTTGTTTCCGCCACTCGTCGACAGAGTACTTGCCATCGACTATTTGTCTATCTTTGAAATAGAATATTGATATCGTTACACGACTAAATTCAAATATTATTATAATTATTATTTCATTTTAAATTATAACAAAATATTTAGATTCGGTATGGGTCTAAGGAATTTAACGGTGCTGTTTTCTTAATTCCTTGATTTCAGTATTTTTAGAAATAAAAAAACATGACTAATTAGAATACGTGTGATGAAAGACCATATTTATTCACAGATAAATTGTTTCCATTACTTTGGATTTATGGAAAATAATGGCTTAATTATGACTACAGCCAACAATTTTCCCTAGTGCAATAAATTTATAACGTAACTGGCGTTGGGAATCATAATATTTTTTTTATATTGCAATCTAGTTCGCACTTTGGTATTCACATTGTTTCGTTCAATTATGGAGCAATTTTCTTTGAGTGTTTGTTGGTGCAATAAGCATGAAAATGATATATTCAAAAAAACCTGCGCTTATAACTTATTCGCTTGTACTGACTGCCCACGCGTGTGAAAAAGAATAACAATTTCCCAATCATTCAACCATGATGCATAGAGCAAAAATGATGTCGTTAAGAATGCAGATAATTTTAAAATTAAATCTGTTTGTAAATCTCTAACAAAAATAAAACACGAATGAACGTAAAAGAATTCAGATTAATTTGTTTTGTTTCAAAAGTCAGCTAGGAAAATTTCCCAATTAGAATAATAAAATTAACAAATATTTTTATGATTAACGTTTTAAAGACAGTTGACAGACATAAAATCAGTTCCATTACTTTAATTTATTGTACATTGTATAAGACACATATTTTAGGCAACTGATAAAGAATTCATTCTTATTAGCTGGGTTAAGAATAAACCATATTTTAGTAATTTTTGAAAATTATTGTTATTATACTTATTTTACTCTAACATTGCCGATTTTCATAATATGCATAAAACGGATCAAGTGAGAGGTCAAAACATTATTAAATACAATTTAAAAAAATGAATTGATAGATAGAGATTTATATTGTTACTAAATATCTCAATGACGATGTTTTTTTAACTAATGTGTAGAAATTTGACTGAATTTATAAATGTTGATGTAAATAATTCTCAGTGGGTATCTGATAAAAAATGAGGAATAGTTTAACGAAAATTATGGGTCTCCAGCCCATCGCTGTTAAGTTACAGGTGACTCTCAATGCCATTTTTGATAATTCACTTAGATATTAAGTAAAATATAGTTACGATTCATAGTTATAGAAATGCGGTAAAATCGATTAAACGGTTTTGAGGAGTTATAAAAAACTGATGGAGGTATATGAATAAAAAGTTTTTATTTTAGAAGTTAGCAAGCAGTTGACACAATTTATAATCATTAAATTTGGAAAATAATGTCCTCAAGATGGCAGCCGTTAGCAGCAAAACATTGTTGGAGACGATTTCTGATATTTTGTACAGCTCATTTTCACATATCGCGAAGTATAGAGTTAACTTCTTCAATAATTTGCTCCCTTAGTTCTGGTTGGGTGTGTAAGTCATGTATATGTCTTCTTAATGTGCTATCAGTTTCTTCCAATCGACTAACCCAATACAAAATTGTATTCGCATTAAGAACGGTTGTTCTCAAAATACGCGCGTACAGAAAAACCCCGTTGAGCTCTGGTCCAACCCATGTAGGCTACTGAAATGAGGTCATCAACTGAACAGAGGGAAATCATGTACACCTGCCTCCCCTTCCCACTGCCCAAGAATTGACCGGTCCTAACCGCTTAATCAATTCTGTTGCACCTTGTATTATAATATGGTTATCGTCAAAGCACGAAATAATAATACACGGTAAAGTCAATATATTTCATTATATATATCTATAAAATGTAATTTTAATAATTACGACCAGTTTTGTTACTTAATTTCTCTTAATGTCTCGAATTTTTTAACTGCTTATAATACATGAAATAGGCCTCAAATTATCAATAAAATATTTTTTGGACATGCGTAATTATTTCATGTGTATATAATATTCAGGTTGTAAGAGAATTTAGTTTGTAATGTAACTCTTATGAATGTAAAATTTGCGATCGTTGCGCTGTATGATGGAAAAAATGTATATATACGAGTATGTATATAAACTGGACTTGTTTCTATACAAATCATAGATACGATTTTTATGTTTATAAATAGCTGATAATTTTTTATTCAAAATTTTTGGATAACTGGAGATTTTTAACATTACCGTTGTATTCAAGCATAGTTTAACACTTCTTGATTAATTCTCATTGATATATTGTAGTTATCATTAATTATATATTATTTTTTTTAAAGATATAATCACATTTAATAATAATAATCATAGAAACCAAAATTTCAACTCATTCAAATTGATTTAATAAGACTGTCAAAATATCATGTATCAAGAAAAAATACACATATGAAATATTGAGTAAGCATAATAATCGAGAAAAAAGCTTACTGAAATAGTAACAACTAAAGAAGCTCATGCCTACGTTAGTAAAATTAATATATCTCAACGATACTCACATCGGTACAAAGCTTATTACTCACTAGAACAATTTTGATGTCATTTCCTAGAAAATTTCAATTCTTTATGATTCAAATGAAATCGATTATATGAAGCAACTTTCGTTTCGTCAAAAGCTTTTTCACGTGAAAACGAAGCATGACATAAACTTTTCTTCGTAAGGCATGCTGAGTTAATTTCTATCAGAAAATGAACAATGTTAGTTTGTTCGATGTTATTATTTTTTGCACGCGACTTCGTCGAATAATATAGGGGCGGCAGGAAATTAGACAAGTTTCTAAATTTCTGATTTCATTTTACGATTCCTTCTTCAGATGCCATGTCCGGTAAGAGGGCTTATGTTGGTTAGCGCATTTATAAAAAATACGCTAATTATATATAATAATAAGTAACATTATAGATTTTGAATTTCGCCTGCAAAAGTGAGTTGCATGTGAT
>JAPMAE010002360.1:0-15800 GCA_036584705.1 Rhyacophila sp. 25_7 | reverse complement strand
TCTAGAACTCTAAAATGATTTTTGCAGATATTTTCTCTGTCACTTGGTTCCTTGGTCACTCGCAGGAAAATAGATGCACAAAGATTGCGTGTAAACAATAATTGATCTAGATACAGAAAAGCCTGTGGAGTCATTCGTGCATGTACTTGAAAAGATCATACGGCTTTATAATAAAATAATATTGGATTAACCTGTCTGGTAATATTGGTGTGCATATGTACCCGCTTGAAAATCGCTATGAAGAAGCATAGACGTACTCGTATATGTACGCCAAAGCACTAAGGAATAAAAGAATGGTATATATTATTTAGGCATCAAATAAGCAATATATAACAGTAGTTAGTATTGCATACATTTAATACAATTATTATGTATATTACATTGCAAATTGTATTTTACACTACAAATGTATATAACAAAAAAATATTTAATATCGACACCGTAAATAGTTTTTTGACATTTGCAACAAATTTGTTGAAGTTGAATAAGTTCGCTTTGGAAATACACACCTCAGTTACAAAACTTCCTTCTGGAAAGGTTAATATTTAATTCCGTGAAATTTTGCATACGGATTGATGAAATTTCTCACTTGTATATTAATTTATGGGATGAGGTGAAAAAGTCAGATGTTTCAAGTGCAGTATTTCTGTGTTTCATACGATGAAATACAGATGCAATTTGAGAAGAGCTTGATGTGTAAATTGGGCAGCAACTAATTTTCCATCTTCCATGGTCCGAGAAGGCTCTTCCATTGGCTTCCGAATCCAAGTACTGGAAATAGTTTTCTGCGCAGGATGACATGACAAAACCTATTGAAAATTCTTTCCTAGTAGATGCGGGCGTGCATGTATATCTGTTGGACCACCAGTCTTATTATGCAATCGAAAAAAGCTCGCGAAGAAAGGCGTTCGATCATGCTATTAAGCGATAAAAAAAAATGTACGTGAAATAGTCTTTTTTGTACAATATTGAGAATCTCTGCTACACGTGTTCTAGGTAGAAAGGCAAAGATTTTTTCTCAGTTATACAAGGGCGTAAGTTCTGCCTGCTACATGATGAAAAATCGATCCTGTGCCGGTGTAGGAATATGTGAGATAGCCATTACCTTTTCGTTGGCTGTGATATGCGATTAAGAATGTAATAACTATGAACATTCGGTGTTGCTTGAATGTATCAACCTACCTTGTCTAGTCTGTTTTGTAGGTTCATCTTTCTTGAAACACGTCGTTCTAAAAACCTTGTCGATAATTAATTATAATTGTGAAAGTTCACATTGGAATGTTTTTGTTTACTGGGCGTGATGTTTGATTACATTATCAAAATAATAATAACGAAATTGATATACTCGGTACACCACTGATAAAATATTACGTATATCGATTTTATTCCGTGAAGCGATTTTTGTTAGCTGTCCCGGCCCAGGTTTCCCAACGACTAGCGCCTCAATAATACCTTGTTGGTGACTACGATCACGCGTTAAGTAATCAGAATTACTCAAAAAATCTACGTAAACAAGTCATTCGTTCATAAACTAAGTATTACTGTTGAGAGGGGTACGGCTGACCACCAACGCCTACATGGCATCACAAGGAAGAGGGTGGGTTATTTTTTATTGTTATGTAACACTTTTCCCTGTAGGTGGATAGTAATTCAATGTAAATTTCATTCCTATTTAATGTTGAAAGTTGCGTAATCTTGGATATGAGGAAGGGGCAAAGGGTCAAGCTGAATATCTACATAGTGTTTCATGGAAGGGGAGGGTAAATAATCGTAAGAAAAAACGTTACTTGGTTTATGGACAACCCCTAAGTTAATGGGACTTGCTAGAAAACCTTCAACTACATGCGAAATGTCTGGGACTCACAGCTCTACTCTGTCAAAACAACCGTGCTGGTTTATGGCAGCGAATTATGAATCGTTTACTGAGCTTCGAAAACAGATGCCAGCTGCGAATTCTAAGAATGCGGTGGTACGATCGTATGCAAAATGAGAGGTGATAAAGGAACAGATCATGCAGACTCTCATATCCGAGGTTAAGATGAGACGTTGGACTTAGTTTGGCTACGCGTTGAAAATACTTGAATCGTTTCTCAACCTCCGATTCCGTCATCTTTGGAGGTTTATCAATACCATCCACCGGATATATTCGGTGGAATTTCGGGACTCCGACATAACGAGCGAGGGTGCAAGAAGATTGGACAGAGACTTACGGATGCAGCATGTGGTGTCCGTATACTCCGGGTAAGGAGCGTAACATTGTTAAAAAAGAAGAAAGCGAATGTTTGGTTATTTTTTAAATATATTCCAGTATTTCATTAACTTTTTAAAAGCTCAGCCCACCAGAAATGTAATAAAACAAAAAATCTAAATTAATCACTTACACAATCAATAAATTATACGGGACTAAAGTGGGCCCTAGACGATCAATATTATACTCAACATATTGCTCAATAATTGATATTGTACAATAATATTGACCGTATGTCTGCCGCACCGAAAGATTGCACAATATATGGTGGGACACTAACACAGTTTGATATTTATTGTGCAACCTGATAAATATTGAGTCGTCTGGTGACGATATTGCGCAATATCGATTCAATTCTGTCTGCGCAGCCGTGCGGTGAACTTGCTTCATCACTATTCCACATGTTGACCGCAGAGGGATCAGTAATATAACACTTATTGTGCAATTATATTGCAACGTGTAGGTGGTCCTAGCAATAGATTGTGCAGTATGCTTTGCAATATTATTGATCGTCTAGGGGCACCGTTAAACGTGAAGTGTGATCAATCTAGATTATCAAAAAAAAGTCATGGGAAGTAAATACAATCTTAGTAACATGAGCTCTTGATTGAGATGGGCGGATGACATCGCGATAGACTCAGAACGGCAGAGTGTAACAACTGGATGATTGTTGGTAATGGACCGTGATAGATCGTATATCTCATATGAATAAATAATATTATCGTGTAATTTTATTTGTTGTTGCTGCTCAAAATAGTGCCGTCAGACGAAAACTTATCCTACCTTACGAGAGGGATACCGGTTCTTCCAAGTATGTATAATTTTTAAGGATTTTTTTATCCAATTTACTAACGATAGCCGTTATTAGCAATGGAGGCGACCCAACTTTGAAATATTAATTATTATTTTGTCCATATCTCCATAAAGATAAGATAATTACGAATTCTTTTGATAAATCTGCTCCCATTTTCCGTTAAATTCCATTCCAATTAATGTCTTCTCAATGTTTTTTTATTTTATTATTTTATTTCTCCGTTCAACGCTGATTTCAATTTATCATTTTATTATTCCGCGCCAAGGAACGCACAGGTTTTCTGAAAATAAAACATTTTATACCCAAACGCTTCGTCGCCGTAATAATATTATACTCTCCCGCCATTCGCCATTTATTTTAGAGAAATAATTTCGCGAAATACTCTTCAATCTTCTTTGTGAAAGAACATTTCGCTTGTTTGATTTCGCTTTTCTCAAAAGAGATTTTCATTTTCTTTTTGTGTTGGGACATTTTTTCTTTTCACATGAATCAAACATTGACTGATTTTATTGTACATACCTTTCTTTATTTCTTTTCATGTTCATAATACATATATTATCTTCGTTTTCTAAAAGCTCTCGAATATTCTATACCCATCTCCGTTGACATTATATTGAAACGTTGCATATGAAAATATTGAAAATCAATACGGAACGCGAGTTTGTTGAGAATGTGACACGAAATTACTTGCGTTATCGGTAATCGTTAATGGTTTCAACGCTTTGTTTTTTACCTGATTTATTGTATTAATAGATATCACGCTGTAAAAATAAGTGGTGTCACGGGCTTTTCCATCTGTTTTTTTATGGACTGTACCAGGGTTTCCCAAAATTTTCTGCAATGGAACATTTTACAAACCCGGAAATTTGAACGGAACACTTATCTTATTTTTTAGATTGTTTAATTCCTACTAGTAAAAATTTAAATTTGTTTATTTAACACATTGTTTATTTATTAATTATTTTTAAAGAATTTATACACCTGGTATGCTGAATATTTAACACGTATTTTCAAGCTGTTTTTTATTTAATGAAATTTATGAATAATATTTATTAGCGCTGCTAACCGTTCTGTCAATGTCAAAGCAACTGTTCTTAAACTGACAAGACTTGTCAGACGGCCAGGTAAAAACAATATACCCCATCTCTTTCATGCGCACGGTGTGAGAAAAGATGGTCCTCCTCCTGTATACTTGACGCCATAAACATCAGTGGAGATTGATCATCATTCGCCTTTCAATATAAAGTAGAACATCTTTAAACGTGTTTCACTATATAAACCTTACCGAAATGTCGCGGAACACTGGTGTTCCGTGGAGAATAGTTTTGGAAACCCTGGACTGTACAATGCAAACAATAATCGAAATTATTGTACTGTTTATTTATAAATAAAGTTTGACGATAGAAGCTTCGAGAATCGATTAAGCGGTTTTGAGGAGTTGTAAAAAACTTATGAAAGTAAATAATAAGAAAATGTTTTTATTTTTGAACCATTTATTTTAGTAAATTTGCGCCATCTTACGGGGGGGAATAATTTTGCATAGACTCCCAAAATGACTCGTCGGTCTCGAGCCTCGGTAGCCGAGTTGACTGAGTTGTCAGCACTACGGGGTGCATAGGGCATCGTATACCACCTAGAACTGATTAAAAGGCAAACTACTACTCATTATTTTTCCAAATTCTAATATTTCAATACACCGTGCATGATATACTGTCCTGTGCGACTCCGCCACAGGCGGGCTTAAAATCAAGCTGGGAAACAAAAAACATTGCTTTCGTGAAAGGTCAGGCAGCCGACTGCGCACAATCGCGGTTGTGAGTACCGGCGAGTCAGTAGTGGGTCCTTCTAGTACATACCATTTAAAATATTTTTTATCAATTTGGAAAATAATGTCCCTAAATCGCGGCCATTATTAGCAACAAGTGTTTGAGACGATCTCCGAAGTGTTTGTTTTACAACTCGTTCACACATATGCTGTTTGGCGTTAAGTTATTAAATAATTCGCTCCCTTAGCTTTGCTGGGGTGTGAAGGCGACGTTTAATCACTTCTTAATGTGCTACCAGTTTCATCCAACTGTGTAATCCAGAACCGAATTGAGTTCGCATTAGGAACGGCATTGTTGCGTAGAACATTGAACTATCGTCGAAAAGCTCTTTGCGGGGTCGCGATCGCAGATCGATTGTATTCAAAATACGTCCGCAAGATAAAGCCACGATATGGTCTTATAGTTAATGTATGTATATATTACAATAGCTTATTACGAATTTTATAGCAGTCAACTGGGAACTGACTGAACACGTTGACAGTAGCCGAAAAGATTACCCATAACGAATTATAAATTATGAAAATGGCGATAATATATTATGTATCATTGCTTTCTTTTAATGTCAATCTTTGGTGGAAAGCCATTACATTAAATTGAAATATTAATAGTTTTTATACAGCTGCCACAAAAATATATATTTTAAATTTCATGACCACGGTTTCGTCTCTTACAATGTTTTTAATAGTTAGTTATAACCTCAATTCAATTTTCATAATTCAGTTTCAATCAATGCCGAATATTTTTAAAAATCCGATCAAAAAAAATTATGCCAATATTGATTATAAATAAAAAAGCCTTTGCGCCGAGTTCCAAAATCTCTTTATCAATTTCCAGTTACTTCGGCAGAAAACATTTTCTTTCACCTTTGTTTTCCACCCGAACAATTTGGTCCTTTTTGAATTTCTGTCGCCCTGGTAGGTATCACAATAGACTCTCTTATATAATTTATTACGAGTCTCCTTCTACGCCAATTTCCGCTTCGTTGAAAGCACTACTTCTCCCCCCTCACCTCCCGCTTGTGCTCTCATCCCATGGAAGTTTTATACCTTTTCTCGTCGAACTTTTAGTAATATCTTTTTAACCTCAGTGTTCCGTTCCATTCCACATAATTCTTTATTTATTTGATCCACCCGTTCTTTTTAATGCGCCCCTAATACACAGACTGGGTATATTTTTTCAGTCTGTTCTATTTTGAGCGAAAATCTTTTGAAGTTTTTGTTTGTTAGCGTTAATTTTATTGGAAAATATTTTCGTTTTGATAAGAAGCTTTCACAAAGACGTCTATTTCTAACCAATAATCTATACGCCTATTCAGTACGAAGTGTTATATTTTTACATTGAACTTAAATCTTGAGATTTTTGCATTCAATTGACCGTTTCAAGATACGAGTGTGTACAACAAAATTAGAACGTCATTATCTCAATACTAAGTTTTTTTAGTTGACACCATGCAGATTTCGTGTATCGATATATTTTCAAATATGTTTTAAAATTGTACTCAATAATTTAAAATGTAAAAATTCACGCTTCTGAAAGTTCTGTATTTATTTTTTGTACTTTCAGTATACAAACACTCCCTCTGTATGAAATAAATTGCCAATTTCATCCGCCCAAATGTACATTAACTTGCCGGTTTCAAAGCTTTTTAAGATGTTAAAAAATCTACATTTTCCAACGTAAAATTTTTAGGCGTAAACGCAAAGCATTAATTAAGAATCCTTTGTCGGTAATGTTGCCCTGATATCTTCATAAATTATTCAGCAGTCGCCTTCCCGTAATAACGTAACAATGCTTTTAATTTTACACGTAAACACGTACATTCATGTGATAAAATTAGACATCTTTTTTCCTCACACATATATTATATATTTGTTAAAATACATTTAATTCGATGTGTTTTTTTTTGTTGTTCAAATATCTGATACCGAAAAACATTTTCTACGTTATCGTAGACCTTTTATGCTATCTCATGAATAATATATTTGTGATAAGTACTAAGTAGTAAAGTAAATCGTTCATTTATGATGACAATAAGTTTGTATAATGTTTTATAATTTTAAATCTTATTAAATTTGACGCTAGGACCAATTCAGGTCCAAAACCGACTGCAGAATCTTTCTCCTAACCTCTCTGTTTCTAGTTCTATGTCTCTCCTGTCGTTGAAACTCAACATTTTTCAATCTCGACGTTATCCGCATATCCAGTGCTGGATTAATCATTAAGCAAAGTAACCGCGTGCTTAGCCATCAAGGGGATAGGGGACACCACATACATTTTTCATAGCCGAATTTGTCATTCTACTGACTAAACTAATTAAATTTATATACATTTTCAAAATTTAATGAAAAGTGAATACGTTCTGTTTATAAAATATTCTCGCTTGTGTCATTACATTTATCCTGCAAAATTAGATACACTGTACTCACAGTGTATTGGGGCATCAAAATTGGTTAGTGCTCAGGGCAATTTAAGGGTCTTAATCTGGCCTTGCGCCTATCTCATTTTGGGGCGGCCGACAGCCCGAGTGCCTTTTAGAGTTCCTTCAAACGCCTTTTGGAGAGTTATGGATTCATCGCAAATGACAACACGACCAGATGCAAAATACTTATCTTTAGTAAATTAAGTATTTTTCGGAGTATCATATTTTTTTTCTCCGTCAGGCTCTAAGGTTTAGCGGTCACATTATAAATCTGCTTTATGAGAAAATTGTTTACATGAGAAGTTATTGTAATCTAAGGAATAATAGTATAATACTTCATGCTATTAGCAAATATAGCTTGTTCCCAAACATATAATTAGCTGAAAAATATAACAAAAAAAAACTATTGTACATTTTAATATGAGAATAATGTATTATGGTTTGATATTTTCTCTTTAGTTTGACTGGGTCTTGTTTAAAATTTAAAAAAAATCTATAAGTCTTTACAAAACGATAATTACACTGTATTTTCTAAGCATAGTGAAATGCGCCGTGTTTGTAAACTTCTTTTTTCTTCTTTTAACCATATCCACTCTGAAACGAAGCATATCGTTCTCTATAATATAAAGATTGTTTTGACAGTTGTTTATGATTAATAATTGTCAGTTATTAGCTCAACCAATTTGGTCCATGTCCCGGTTTCAACTGTACATGAAAAAACCCTGTGCAAATTTCACCAGCTATAGGATTCGATCCTTGGACCCTCAATTCGTGAGTTGGATGCACTATTCACTCACCTACGGCGACACTTTGCAAACACTATCCTCAGTGAGTGGAATCATGCGGAACGTGTGTGATAGAGGAACAGACTATTCGGACTATTATTACATCCAAAGAAAATATGTGTTTCTGGAGTTGGCTTTAACGCATTGAAGCCGGCTGGATTTTGTCATCGTTGAAAATCGTGGAGTACAACCCTCACGTGTATCCAGCGGAATTATTGGATATGAGAGAACACAAAAACTGGTAAACTTCAACTGAAAAGTGAGATATGGAAGAAAATTGAGTAGTATTCAACGAAACACTGATCATTTATTTATCAATACTACTTTCTTATTTGAATATACACCAAAACGTAGCCCAGCTGTCCAATTTTAAAACCATTAACTGTCAATTTTTTGAAAATTCGTTTAAATGCATAATCTATATTCTAGGTTATAATGCTCATTTTATTGTCGATTTATTATATGAAATCAGTGTTTATATGGGTGAAATCAATTCTTCTAAACCTATCAAGTGACAATACTTTCCTTGAAAACAATAAAAACTTAGTAAGTTGTATATATAGTAAAATATTGAAACCTAGTACCTAATACTCACTTACTAAATAATAAAATTGATAAATACACAACGGTTTTGATATTGTTTCCCTGTACCGTTCACCGCAATTATTCCTGTATATTCTTGTTGATAATTCCTCGACTAATTTGGTAATCTTGAACATTTTGAGTTGAAACATTTATAGTGGTATTCATTTATCTGTGTGCTTCTGTCTATGTATGTGTGCTCATCTATCTACATGCACTTTTAATTCGTTTTAGTTTTGTGCTTGCCTGTACTTTTCAACACGCACACATACTCATACATACTGTGCATGTACGACTAACAAATTCATAGACAGAACCGCACAGATAAATGAACACTTCTATACTGGGTTTTGAATATTGATTAAAATGTACTCCAGCACAGCTACATTCGCCAGAAATATTTTTTATTGATTAATGTTTTTTTAATACATCTGTGTACATTCGTGCGTTTGTGTAACATGTTAGCTTAAATAAAAACATGTCCATACTTTGGTAAACAGACATTTGTTCCGACAAGTATGTACGAGTATCACTGATTAGGGTCATTTGTGTTTCTGGCAACACCACTCGTAATGACGTACACGTTAAATTACTTGAATAAGTAATGCATACACTTTCATTACGCCGGGACGCGGAAGGTGTAGATTATGTTTGACAGGGTGTGATTTGAATAACTATCCTTATAACCTTTATAGCGTTTCTCCAGTCATTAATTATATTTAGTGTAATTATTTGAAACGGAGAGGCCATAGTTATTATGAGACTTGACGTCAAAATTTCATTGTAAAACTCGTGCAGCTTAACCTCTACAGGAGTGAGCTTCCTACTTGAGGTCTGTATTTCCAAAATGAACTTTTTCTCTTCAACAAAATTTTGGAAAATGCCAGAAAACTGTTTACAGTGTCGATATTACATCGTTTTTGTTTTATCTATTGTTGGAGTGGAATAAGTTCACTTTGAAAATATATCCCTCAATTATACTGTAGCACAATTGGGTGAATGTTTTTCATTAATCTAGCTTTAAATAATGTTTTTTTTTAATGTATGCAATACTATTATTGTATAATGTTAATTTGATGCACAAATAATATAAACGAGTGTTTTAATTGCTTGGTGTTTGACGTACATATACATACGTATGTACTTCTTCAATGCGAATTTTGAACGGACGCATATGCGCGTCCATACCTGGACAGGTTAAGATGCCATGTGTTTGTGAAATATGCATACATTACTAAGATGATGCTATCGGTAGCTTTATGGCTGTAGGTGGGCGTCGGGCTCGATCCCGTAGCTGGTCAAAAATTATCAAACTATTTTTTTTTTTATTTATCGAAGGCATTTTCTTAGGTGAATAGATATCGTATCTGACGAGGGTCGCAAGTTCAAATCCTGTAGCTGGCAAAAATTGGTCATGATTTCTTATTTATTGTCAAGTCGCAAATGGTTGAGGTGATACTCGTAATTGACCAGAAATACTCGTAAAATGATTGTTCTCTGTCTCTTTAAAAAATCTCCAGACTGTGGAATATACCGCAACGGATAGGGAAAGTAATGAATGGGCTTTTGTTGTTGTGATGTGGATTGAGTTATTTGTAACTCGGGTTTTTTTTAACATTTTGAAATAAATGCTGAAATTCAGAATGTATTGTGGAAATTATGCCAAATGTCATCTTTTTCAGCCCGCAGCGACCGAATTGATTGACAATTATTATTACTAGTAAAAAATCTGTCAAAACAATCTTCGCATTGTAGAGATCCATATATGTCATTCGAAGCGGACACGGTTTAAAAGAACTGTGTCAATGCTCGTAGATATATATATATATATACAAGTATGTAGTTTTTGTAAACCTTGACAGACAATAAAGACATGTTTACACTTTATCGAATATTTTTAACTTAAATAAGTAGATTTCTAAATATACCAATTTAAACTGACTTACAAACCAACAAACGTGATATTTATGTAAATATATATTATATATATGAATCAAGATAACCGAGTAATTGTTCGAAGACAGTAAACGTTCAGTTGCGTCGACAGCCTTAGGTGATTTCGAAATTAATTACCGCTGTCAATGCCCACCGCCTTTCCAAAATTCAGAGCAGAAAATGTTCATTAGTCAGTTTTACCGCATAATTAACCGGTCGCGCTATGATATTATTATCTTCGCCTCGATAATAACAGTATATTTCTATTGAAATATCGTGATAATCTGGCTATAAATTATACTCGATTCTCTCTTTACACGGTAGATACGTTTTAATGATTACTAGACTGAAAAAAGACCCAGGGCACTTATAAAATTTAATCTGGAAGATGTGTTCCATTAGGCATCTTCCATAAACTACGTAACGCTCTTGAGTGGGGGAGGGAGGGGTAACCAGTAATCACCAACGTCTACATGACATTACAAGGGAGGGTTAATTTTTATTGTAACGTAACACTTTTTCTCTTTAAAAGTGGTTAGTAGTTGATGTTAAATTTCATTCCTATGGAAAGTTACGTAACCTTGAGAGGAGAGAGGAGGTTTAGCTGAAGGTCTACATGGTGTTACATGGAGGGGGGAGGGAAACAAAATGAAAGAAAAAATGTAACGTGTTTTATTGACGACCTTTTACTAAAAATCATTTTACTACATACTACATTGTTGTACTTACAATTAATTATTGTTCATTGTTCTGGTATTTTCTAAAAGTCAATATAAAAACACCATATCCTTTTTTTACGAGTTACGAAATTGGCGCATAAAAAATAAAAACAAACATGAAAACGTAAATTGTCTATTTTTGTAATACTTTATTCAAAAGACGTCCATATACTCGTATACTTATCAGTAGTTTCTACGATCGTTTTTTTAAATCTAAATGATTATAGCATTCACCTCCTCATCTGTACTGTACAATGTAAAATCTCGATCAACTACGGTTTGTTTGATTAAAATATCGTCATGCGTTACATTTTCGACGCCTTTACCACTCACAAAATGTGCAATATTAACTGATTAAGTGCCAATTTCACAGGAGGCACGAAAAACGTTTTTTTGTCAAAGTTACATTCACACATACGTAAACTGCATGATAACGAATACATTGGTGTTTTATTTTTCTGATCTGATAATTAAAACAACTTATTAAAGGAAAATCATTAAAATCGAGGGTTAATACTACTTTCCTTTCCACAAAAACTTGGTAATTCGTTGTTTTTTCAAAATCTAAAGCTGAATTTCGATAATAATTCGACATTTTCGGCTTATTTTTTTTGACTGAACGTGTATTTAGATGTTTACAGTGTGATTATCAAATAAAAGCACTTTTTTTTGCCTAAACAGGGTCAATATTTTTTTACTGTTTTTCTTTGAACTGCTACATGTTTAATACATTAATTACTTAATTGTTATGTTAGTGCGTATTTTTTAAATTAGATTACTCAGAGAGAACAATTTTCTTAGCGGAATATAAATAACATCAGGATATTGCATTAATTTCATTCAACATTCGTTCGTAGTCTCTTTTCTTTTTGATTTACAATTTCGAATTAAAAATTCATTCCTCAATATTTTTCGATCGTTTCTCTGGAATGATTAGTGTGGGGGCAATAACCCGCGTCATATGTATGTTATTCATATGTCCATCACGTGCGCTGAGACGAGGCATTCCAAATAGATGCGGTTACGATCTTTTTTTTTATTAGGTGAGGCATCGATACAAAATTCCGACTCCAAACTCGTCGAGACACAAACAGTGCGATACGGCTCAACACATCCCGGATCACAGTACAATCGCTATCACATTGTAAGCCGGTACTCATAAAGCTGCTCCCGCCGCACGACACTCAGCCCGTTCGTCTGCCGTATTGATCCGTCCAGCCCCCCCTGACCCCTCTTTTCGCCGCATAACTCCACCAACCCCTACCATATCGTCCTCTTCTATCCCGTTGCGAACCTCCTCACTCCTGGCTGACTCTTTCACCCACTGTTGGCCTGATACAGACATGCCTTATATAGCCGACTAGCAGGGAGTGAATTTGCTCACACGCTTTGTTTGATTTTTTTTAAATGAAATAAAAATTCAAGGGTTTTTTCATGAATGCTTTAAATAAAATTCAAATAAATATCTACCATGTTTAGGCAAAAGGGTTTAACCATCAGTTTTTTGAAAAGTGCTTTTATTTGAGATTCACAATGTACACAACTAAATATGATAATAAAAAGGAACTAAGCCGAAAATGCTGAATTATTATGGAAAGGAAAAAAGCATTAACCTTCAATTTTAATGATTTTCCTTTAATAAAAACCAATTTATTAATCATCATGCATACACTTCAAGTTTGTGTATGTAACTGACTAAAAACCATTAAAAACGTTTATTCTCTGAGGGTTAATCCTTTTTGCCTAAACACGGTCGATATATAATAGGGTCAAGACTACTATTTCAGGTTATATTATCAAACATTGCAGACAACGTAGAATAAAATTTAATAAAGCTCTATTCTGTAACTTAGTTGACTAATCCAATTGTAGCATTTCATCCAATAAAGTATTCAAATAGAGGACTTTAATTGTTTTATCTGAAACTTAATTAAAAACATTAATATATTTTTTAAATATATTTTTTACTGTTGTGTGTCTACGCTTTTTATTGACATAAAACAACAAAATAAATATAAATTAATAATATATTATATTTCCAAGTTAACAAATCTCAAAAGGTGTAATCTGGTTCTAATATTTAACCGTTTGAAAGACCACCGTTAAATACAGGATACATCGCCCACCGCCCACGAAATTAAAAAAAGCAGAAAAGAAAATAAATAAACACTTAGATACGAGTATTATATATACGAGACCCCAATCGATGTTAGCCGATGTCGTCCATGACGTACGTGTCTCGTTACAAGCGTTTAAAAAATTTCAAACTGCAATTATCAAAACTAAATTGAAATGTTGATGTTTTTATTGTTATGTACATTTACCGCAGTTTTTTTATTATCGTATCGAAACATTGCTAAACGAAAAAAATTAATTAAAAAATGAACAGGAATGAAATACAGTAATCGTGAATAACAAGGTAAACCAGTCGCAAAATAATCACTTTTTGTTACATTTTTAAAAACACACTTGCTTCGAAACGGAGCGTATGTGAAGATTTATGAATGATGTAAAGATTGCCTTGAGAGATTGATTGTTAATTACTGGCTCAATCAATTTGGTTCATGTCCTAGTTTCAAATGCATATGAAAAGATAGGTAGAAATTTTGCCAGCTATGGGACTCGAATCTGCATAGCAAGAAGCAAAAACGGCTGTGCTGTTCGTTGATTTAACACAAGCAACAATGCATATATTATCTACACCTTCAACGTAAAGTATTGTAACTTGAAAATCGGAACTTTACAGGAGAATGGTTTAAAGAGACAAAAGCTCGGTGTAAGTTTAACTACACTAATTTGCGATTCAATGTGACATATTAGTCGTTTTGTTCGAATGGGTAAATAGTGAATTAGCACCAATAATTTAAATGTTTACCGCCGCATCCCTGGGCGATTGAGTAGGTTAGGTAGGTGGTGTGGGGTGCGCAGGATGGGATCACAGGTTTATTAATCACGTGGAAATGAATCAGGTCTTTTTAGTCCCGGCTCTAACAGCGCCGGCTCACTAATGCCTGCCTGTATTTTTTTTTATTCTTTTTACGAAGTTTGCCGCTTAGCGTTTTTTCACCCTTTGGGTTTTTATTGCTGGTTGTTTTGTTTGTTAGCGCATGATTTCGAAATATTGATAGAGAATTTGATTTTTAGATATATTGTCCACTTTCTCACACCTGTGTTGTTATTTTAAAAATCGATTTGGTAGTTTATATTAATATTCAATAAAATTTTCATTCGTACAGCTTATACGTGTAGGAAAAACAAAAACTGCTCAAGAAAGTATTATATGATGCGTGTATTTACAAAGTGAACTTATTCCAATTCAACAAATTTGTGGCAAATGCCAAAGAACTGTTTACGTTGTCGATATACGATAGAAGACGACTGCGCATAATCGTGGTTGCATTTACTGAATGGGATTGCCCATGTTTAGAGAAAGCAATATTCATTTATTTCCACATGCATGTTTGCAAACATCTTTAAGACGAATAAATATGTCTCTGATAATGGTTTAGTGTTAAACGATTTCCGATGTATTTTTTGACATTTGAATTGCTATTATAAATACATAAAAAAGTATTACTATTTTGTTTGGACGTAACTGTTACTGACAATTATTTATAAAGGCTAATCACAGATTTCTTAAAAATAATCTAACACAAAAAAAATCTTCAATATCGCCATTTTCATGATCCACCTACTCGTAAAATACGAGAATTTCTCTCGAACGTAAAAGTTTTGGTCGTGCAAACTCTGTTTTGTTTAATAACTCCAAAGCGACACGGAAAAATTAACATATAATGAGAACAAATAAATCATGAAACTTTTCGCTTACACACCATTTTGCTATAATTATTATTTATACGTGTATTTCTGCAATTAAGCATTAGTTGCCTTATTATTTTTCAGAGAATGACATACTCGTATATCGTTTTGTATAATATATTATATTTTTTATTAAGTGCGTAAGTGTTGATCACCTTAAAGTATAAAAATAAAACTAGATATAGTGGATTAATTCATACGGGGGGTTTCTTTAAGTTGCCTTTGTAGGTGAGTGGATCGTAACATTTGACTCGCGAGCGGAGGATCATCGAGGCCCGTCGCAAAATTTCACAAATGTTTACTCATTTGTAATGTAGCCAGGATACGAACCCGAATGGTTGAGCTAATAATTAACAACTATATTACTAGTAAAAATGAACGTTAGAAAAATCGTCATGCTATGAAGATCCCATATGCTCCATCTCAGAGCGTGTATGGAATTTAAAAAAAAGGGTTTCTTTAAAAAGTCGAAAGCTTTTTGTATAATATAGGATGTTTCATTATGCACTTCCTATCTTTAAATTTAAATAAAAAAAGTGTGTGTGAGACATCATAGAATTTGTTTATTCCTTTGAAAGGCCTATCGATGCCATTATTCATGGAAAATAACATCGTTCAAATGTCCGCCGCGGCTTCTCTAGGTGGCGCGCATC
>JAPMAE010002357.1:1336-17285 GCA_036584705.1 Rhyacophila sp. 25_7 | reverse complement strand
CGGTATACGCTCGAAAGGGTGTAAAGACGTGGCGGGTGGTGGTGGGCTAAGCAATGTGTCAATTGATTATGATCAACCAAACAATTCATATCATAAATATAGAAAATATTTTGGACTATTTAACAAAACCATTGAAATTCTGCTGGCCCGGTAACAGATTTTTGAGACCCGTTGTGGGTCATCCGATGTCAACAGCATCTCAAAATTATCTCCCTACTAGTTATGATATACAGAACTCCCCAAGTTCGGCGCCCGGTAGAGCTGTACTTATTATTTTTATCTCCGCATTTGAGACACGAAAATTGCAGAGATATCACACGTATCTCAACATGTGTGACGTTGGCCGATGAATATTTAATACGTTTGAAGAAAAAATGGGGATTCAAGAACAGGTCTGTGAATTTATTATATTACAACAACAACTATATCGACAGAGACGTAAATATGGCATAGTATATAAAGGTGTGTTATATGTTTATCCATTAATCTATTATGCTTTCATTTAATATATATTTATAATGAAACTTTTATATTTTACGCACTATTTTAATATCCGAAAATACCCATAAACTTTACTCTGCAAGCGCTTTGAGAAGTTTGTCAATAATAATAAAGAACATATCAATGGCGTAGTTACAAATTTTGGGTATATACCAGTAGAAAGATGATCTACATTTTTTTAGTTGCTCATGCGAAAATTCCGTAAGGGCTCCCTAGATGTGGGTAGTTTTTTAATGCATATTGATGTACACCATTTTAGCCTCTTCCTCTCTTGTATGCTGTGCCTTCATCCAAAAAATATATAATGACATCCCCCATCAGGCCGAGCCTTCAAGCTTCCCATTACTCCTCTGTGTGGTAGCCACACCACTGGAAGATATTACTGTACTGATTTCAATAAAAAGTGTAGCTATCTAAATGCTTTCCGTATATTTATTTATGCCGAATCTAAATAGGCGATAACACAATGCATTGCTGTAGGTTTATTGTGTGTTCAATTTGTTTGATAACGAGCGATACATAGCAATATTATAAATAATTATTATTGACATAAATGCTTGCCAATCAGCTCCAACATTTGATTCACTAATTCAGTGCCATATGTCGGGTACTTGGGCAGAGGTGTAAATGTTTTTATGTATTTGCAGTTGCATGAAGTATTTACTTATCTAACTCCAATTGTTGATAATAAGTAAAACATAATTCTAATATATCCTGATTATGCTCGTTACTTATCTTCATAACCACCCATTTACAAATGAGTTGACGTTAAAACAGCTGACAAAGCTTGTATAATATTAAAAACAAAATTTGGCAAATAAAGCTGAACCGATTATAGTATTTTATTAAAATTTACATATACATCCATAGTATTATTGACAACGTCATCGATTCAGATACATACTCGTATCCTATCTACACGTGCATACATCAATACATTTACCAGTATCGATACTGACACCACACCTAATGATAGAAATTTTGAGGTCTGCTACTTGGATTATAGGCCGTACGTTAAAGTTGACTACATCTTAAGCAGAGGAGTAACTATAAATTTTGGAATTCTATGCAAAAATTACGTTTTTGTTAGGTTTTTTCCAGTATTTTTTCTAAATGTCTCTATATTTCATTACTGATGCCTTTTGAGGTATTAGTACAGCTGTACTGCATTATCGATGGCTCTGATCCGCATCAGTATTGATATTGATATTAGTAATAATATCGATACCAGTATCGATAACAAGATTGGTATTAACATCAACAGAGGTGGGTAGGAAGGGCCTCGAAAGAATTCGCACGATCCCCTTGTCGACCCGGGCGTATTGTTGATTGTCTTGCAACCTAATGTAGGTAAGTGAAGTGTTCACCTATTGATATGTATTATTATTGATTCCATGTCAGCTTCGAGATGAAACATGTGTGCCATTTTCTTAACAATGTTTTTCTACGAGTAATAATTGTTAATTATTATTTCATAGCTTAGGTTCTGGGAACAAATACAAATGAAAAACAATGTAACCAGTACGGGATTTAAACTCGCGACCCCTGGATTTCAAGCTGAATGCACTAAGCACTGACTCGCCGAGTAATATATTTATTTCAAGTAAAACTGATCGATTTAATAGTTATTTACAGTGTAAGAATCATAAAAAAAACTGTGAATTTCCGCGAACTAATAGACCTGACATTAAGCGAGCCCCTTGTTAACGTATTGGCATCCACCTCTAAGTATCAGTAGAGACATTAGTCTCAATATCGATATGATGGTACTCCATTTTTTAAATAAATATTACTAATTTTGATATCGATATCAATACTGGTATAAATATGGATAATGATATTGATATCGGTACTTATATTATCGAGTTTGATTTTTGAGAAAGATTTGCAGGACGATTATACAAAAAGCTTAGCCACCGTGTGTTTAATTTTTTCTTGGCTATATTAGAATAGAAATAAAAAATCTATGATACTAGAACATTGGTCGGTAATCAATACAAAGTGGCGTACAAAAAAAATTGGTAATCGTGCGAAGTTTTAGCAAAAAGAATCATGTAGCTTTTGTTGGAGAAAATAAATTATATCCAAAAAACATTCATTTCATTTCGCTTCAGCTCATTTTTTTTAGAGAAAAGGTTGTATTATTTCGTAATTTTTTTTTTCTACGCTTGCCCGTAGTTTGCAAGGTATAATGATAAATCAAACGTTATTGAAATTGTATGAATGAACAATCATTTTTTATTTTTTGATATAAACGGTATTTTTGGATAGAATCATAACATAAAAAAACCATTGCTGAGAATCCAAGAATCTTAAAGTTATGTCTATATCTCATAAGTATATCGGCGAAAGATAAAACTAAACAAATAATTATTCTCATGTTTTACAAATAAAATAATTCAGACGCTTACATAATTAACATGTTGCATATTTTTAGCGGGCTTATCAAAAATTGTAGGTAGAACGATCTACTCAGTGCTAAAGTTAGTGTCGGCAGTCTACTAAAGCTTAGTTCATTATATGATTATCCGAAGGGTATCGTAGGATTATCACAAAGGATAAATTTTGTCATGCGTAATACAAAACCGAGAGAAAACTTTAACAAATCGATTTTAGTTTTTGAGGTTAGCAAAGTAACCAGTACACCTTTGTCAACATCTTATCTTATCTTTATATATATTTAAAATTTTGACAATAGTGTCAAAAATTTTTATATGTAAAGAATTCCTATATTTATTTATTTTAGTAATAAATAGAAGTAGACTGCGGTTACCAGCAACATTTACGAGCCCACAAACTCTCTTTCAGAGTTTTCGAATTATGATAACCACTTATTACCGTAATTGTTTTTTCCTGTTCCCAGTGATAACGGTTATGATTGATCACTGCGGATTCCTTTTATTATACATATATGTATCCACTGAACTAATAAGCATCAATTGTTAATGCCTGTTAAGAATGTTTGATTTAGTGATTATCGTAGAACGCACTTAGATTATTGCATAATTCGTCATTAACGTAGCAATACCGCTACAATAATAAGTTGCATATATTATAGATGAGTCGGTATACTATATGTTACCAAATACCTACTATACCGAAATACAAAGATGTTATCCTATCAACTTAGGGGTCGTACATAAAACACGTAACGCTCTTGAGGGTTAGGGAGAGCGTTACAAGGGGAAGGGTGGGTCAATTTTTATTATTACTTAACATTTTGCCTTCTCAATAAGTTGATTAGAGTTGATTGTAAATTTCATTTAAAGTAAGTTGCGTAACCTTTGAAACCTAATATCTACATGATGTTACATGGAGAGAGGAGGGTGAAAAAACATGAAAAATATGGTTTATAGACGACGCCTAAAAATATATTGCGATGGATTTCATTATTTTGGTCACATTTAATTTATTTGTTAATGTGTATTTTGCTTGTTGAGGTGTCACAGCGAATTAAGATTTGCATTTACTAGTAATGTACGCAAATTGAGGCTAAGATTCATTGACGAGGTTTTGTTCAAGCAGTGGTTCTTCACACTTTGTGTTTTTACGTTTTACAGTGAATCAGGAGTCACGTGTTGTTTCATTCACATTTTCAAAATTGAAAATGGTCAATGAAAACAGAATCATTTTATAAAACAAATTTTAACTGCATATTTAGTTTAATGAGAAGATACAAATTCTGATCTTTGGAATCAAGGTAATTTAGAAAAAGTAATTTTTCAAATCCTATCATTATCTTGTCACATAAATTGAAAAAACATATATATATTTAAAATTTTGCAAATTCTTTCAATTGAATATATTGATAGGTGATTAGTAATATTGTTATTTTTTAAAAAGATTTATTGATAAACGTCAATTTCGCGTCTCGTTTTTAACCCCTTTAATAATAACCAGTATTTCTTCTTTTTGTAAAATATATTTCTACATCACAATACTCTTTTATCCTAAGTATATTGTCATATTAATTTGACGAATCAATAAATAACAATTTTAAAACTTCATGCAAATATCACTAATCTTATTTTTAATAAAATGAACAGTTATTATTATCATTCTCTAGGTAATGATAAATTACGTAGAGAATCTCTTCAAGTATTTTCTATTTTCCACAAAAACTCAATAATGACGTACAATAAAAAAAAATTAGAAAATATATATAATAATAAATATTCTCATCAAAAATAAATACGAATTTTCTTTATAATAATACAAAAAAACATGCAAATCGTTTAAATCTTTCATAATAAGATTGATTTGTAACAATTATTCAGAGTTCGAAAATTATATATGTGTGGCATAGGATATAATACTTTGCCTTCTTTATACGTAAATGATATTTTTTCTTTATACATTTATATTATATATACTACTCAGAAATTTAATTCATAATTTAAAAAAAACCTCAATGACGTACGTGTATTAAGTACTAAATTTCTGTAAAAACTATAAAAACTAAAACTGCCTGTAGAAAGCAATACTCACGATTTTAAATTATAGATTTCTAATGAGCTTTCAACCCTACTATAAAGTTACTCATTATTTTGTAACTATATTTCATACATTATTTGGTTAATTTTTAATATAATTTATTATCACGAAATTATTTTTTATATTCATTCGATTTAAGCCAATATTTTGAGTGTAACCTTATTTTTTAGACTCTTTTCGACATTATTGTATCTTTTAGCAAGACTCTTTCTCTCATAATTGTATCAGTATTACTGAAACAACAGTTATAGATTTCGCCATGTATTTTACTTTTTTCTTTCTTTCAACCATACCCGCTCCGAAATGAAGCATAGGGATCTCCACAATGTGAAGATTTATTTGACTTTTTACGAGTTTATTGACAATTATTAGCTCAACCATTTCGGGTTCGTGTCCTGGAAAATGAATAAACATTTGAAAAATTTTGCAATCAACACGGGCCTCGAACCCATGACCCTCAGCTCATGAGTCGAATGCGCTATCAACTCACCTACGAGGGCGACACATCAGTATTAATATTATATGACAAAATCGTTAAATTTAAAAAGACTAAACTTCTTCCGAATATTTTTTTAATTCAGTGAATCATTCATCTCACTCAATCGAGAGTTATTGTGGTTCTTGTAACGTTTTTAACATGTTCACTGGAAAAATTACATTTATGAGTATGTACGTTGGCTTCTCACTCGCTGCACACACTGGTGTACTTTTTTCTCACCAAGTTACATATATTTTTTTCTTTCATAAAAAATCTTTTGACATCTATATCAAGGCAACGTTATCCATTTTTATTTTTTTTAGAAAATCATACGATTAGCGTAGAATCTTCAATTTATTGTTATATTTATAGCATATATTATATTTAGGCGGTAAAAACTGTTTTATACCACATTATTTTTTCTGAACAAATAAATAAATGTAAAAGTCGTATATTTTTTGGTTTAGTTTGATGCCATATACATAAATTAATATTTTAATATAAATATTGACTACGATAAATTCTTCTAATTGTTCTTCAACCATGTCACGCTTATTAGCCGGGGCATATGTATCCCACATGTTGCCTCCATGAGTCGCTGTCGTTGGCCAGTCTTCTTACATCTTCCCATCTTATGCTGGTGTCTCGTAACTCAGCCGAATACACCTGTATATGTTGTTCAACGGCTTGAAGAAGAAGCATGGATGGTAGAGAAACGATTCAGGCATTCTCAGCACATGGCCAAGCCAAGCTCAACGTCTCTTCTTACGGTAAATTATTATGTGCTAAAAAAAATATTTTAAATATATTTTCTAAGGAATAAATACATTGGATCATGTGTAGTGACATCTAGAGACACTAAAGCATGTAAGAATAGTCAATTTAATTAATACAATCAATAATAAAAAATTAGCTGCATATAGTATAATTATTAATGTATTGATTTTCATAGCGGTTGACAACTCAGTTCATATCTTATTTGAAGGTGCCCATCGAATTAAAGTTTTGCGACGCCACTTGAAGGCACTGTTTGCTTTATGTCGTTGAATATTAACGAGTGCAATAGGAGAGTGTCGGATACCCAGATTCAAATTAAGAAATAATTACGTACTCCAAATACAAAATTCCTAGACGAATCTAAAAAAATAAAATGAAAATTTAAAAAAACCAGTTTGCCGGCACAGTGCGTGAGGCGATGTTCGAGACGGGAGCGCACCGCTGCCGTACGGCGGCACTCGCCCGAACTACCACGGAGTCCGCCTTCTGGTTCAGAGCCAGTCTAGAGCGAGCCCGGTCCCAGACGGTGCCTTGTACGCCTGCGCGAACGACTCCTACGCTACTGCGTCGGAAAATAACAAGAAAAAACTCCCTCTAAAACAAAGCGATAAACAAAACAACATTTTAAAAAGTACTTAAGAATGTTCTACATATTGCTATCAACATGAATGTTAATGCGTTAATACTTTTGTGTCGAATTTATTCCGTGTTATTTTATATTCAACTATGCTGCTGCTTGCTACTTGGATTAAATTTGTTTGCGTGACTTTCGAGATAAGTGTTTTTGTGTAAGTAAGTGAACAGTGAAATTCTTAAAGAAAACTCTTATCCCGCTAATTAAAACAAATCAATTATAGACAAATATTATATTTATTTTTAAATTAAACTTAATCATTATAGTGAAAAACTGAACAGTGACATATTTTAAAGTGCCTTCGAAAAGTTTGTTTCTAAATGTACAAACTAAATATATTGTAATTATTTATAAAGACTGCTTTAACGTATTTTAGAGTAAAACATTCAACTGGCTTAGTGTACATTTACTAAGTGATACAACAGTTTTTAATAATCTGTTTACATTTGAAAACTTTTTCTGTAGACGTATGTAAGTTTTTCCAAGTGCTTTCATAAAATCGTGACAATAAATTGTGCAAACGCGTGTGTTGTGTAAAAATTGGTAGCGACTTCGCGGTACAATTGCGCATGCACTTAATTGTCAATAGCATTCACCTGAACATAAATATTTTACGACCCTTCTGCCTACCTGTGTCCCTATAGTGCGTTCGCACTCTCGGGTCGCGAAGTTTTTTGTTATTGTTTTTCTGTTGGCTTGCAAAGGAGCACAGCTTCCCGCCATTGTCGAGTGGCTTGCTGACGCGAATGCATAATGCCGGAATTGGTATCTTGGCTCACGTGTCAATCAACCGCAAAATCTTTTGCTTAGAGAACGTCAACACAACAATCGGATTTACTTCTACAAAATTGGATATCTAAAAGGGTAAGAAAAACACGTATTGTCAAATATTTTTACAGTTACAATCAAAAGCAATAAAAAGTAAATATTCTGACTCACAGGTATACTCTCCTCACATTAATCTGGCAGAATCCATTTGATAATAACATGGGTAAATTCAACAGAAAAAGAAGTGTGAAATCTTATTTCATGTTATGAATATTCATTATTATTGATAAATATGGCGCTACAATCCATTCAGGTCAATGGCCAACTACACAACTTTGATACAGGTCCCTGTGTCTCTATTTATATCTCTCCAGTCGTTAACAGTCAACATTTTGGCAACTCTAATTAAGTTGTCCGCCAATCCATTCTGACATGGCAGATGAGCCGAGTGCCTATTGGAGTTTTTTCAAACATCTTTTTGAGAGTTCTAGATTCATCACATCTTACAACATGACCCGCGTTTTCTTGCTCTAGAGACATTCACTATGTTGGGGCCCAATTTCTCGCGGAGCTCAGCATTAATACTGATGCGAAGCTCTTGCTTTTCTTTACATCTTAGTTTCTTTATCAGGCATATGATCGATGAGAGTTGGAGATGAATGTATCCCGTGAACCAACAGGTCTTACCTTCCAGGTTGGAGGTTAGACAGAGGACTAACCACTGACTCCTATAAAACACTTGACATTTCCAAAAACAAATCAACTCTGCCCCGGATATAAGGCTAATTCAACACCTCGATTACTTTATAACTCTGCCCCGGATATAAGGCTAATTCAACACCTCGATTACTTGGATCGAATAAAGGATTACGAACAGGTTTTTGGAACATATATATATAGCCTGCACCAAGTAGGCGCGGTACAAAACCTAATAAAGGAAATTTGATAATAATATGGGTAAATGCAATATAAAGAAATATCAAATATTTCTTTTCAATGAACAGTCTTGGTTAATATTATGAATAGTTAAATTTAAAATAAAATATTTTTAGAAAATACCTCCACTTTAATAATTAAATCATTTTCTATATAAAGTAGAATAATACATATGTTTAACTCTTAGCCATACATTAGATTCTTCACTTCTCAACGTAAATATTGTTCATAATTTTGCTATATATATCCTTATAGCAGCTTCGGTATGTTTAAAACAGAATCCATATAAATGTTATTTTTTTCCTGGTGGTAATTACAAACCATTTTTTACATTGACAATATATATCTAAAATGTATTATACCATTATTTTATAAGACTAATTCTAAGAAATCGAAAATATTTTATATTTGGATATTCTGATGAATGTATTGACTTTGTAATAAAACTAAAATGTATTCATTCACATACGTTATAATCAATTACGTACATAGGAGTATAATATAATTACACAATATAACTTCAAGTAAACTTAATTAGCTATTTTATTTTTTATACGTAGATAGCGATGATTTAAAATCCGTTTTTCTGGTGAAAAATAATCAATTTTATTTTACTTCTACAAAGAGAGGAAGTCATATATTTGTTTTTTATTTGACACTTCTTTCAACACTGCTGGGTCTGAGTAATGACGAAAATGTAATTTTAAAATATTATTTGTATAAAAAAACTATTATAAAAATCTTTACCTTGCGAAGATTTTATATGCTCCACGCGGATATGAAATTATAAATAATTTAATGTCCATTGTTAACACGAAAGCAATAGAAAAGTTACTTAAAATGTACGTTACATGATTGGCTAATAAATAGTATAATATCAATAGATTTACTGATCCTGTAGTTGCATTCCAAATTAACTTTTTACTAGTATTAAATTTAGCCATATTTGAATCATAAAATTGGGGTTAAATTTTGTACTCAAATATATTTTATATTATAGTTAAGAAGATGCTTAATCTTATGTTATTTTGGTTGCTTGTACACCATAATAAATTAAACTTTATTTGAGTTTTTCGTAATTATTCCAATTTATCTAAGACTTTTTGTTTTATAAAGTAGTTCATACTTTAATGAAATAGGTATGCACTGTTAGTTAGTTTGTTTGTTATTAATGATTTTTTATACAAGGATTCCTAAACATTTACGACACACTACTAATAATAAGCGTTGGAAAATTATATAAACGAATGAATATATTGCTTTTGAATTTTTATAGTAAAGATGATAAGAAAACTTCCGGGTAATAATTTATTACACAAACAGTTATTATCACAGAACTACCTTTACTAACGTATTTTGTCTGAATTATAGTATGAGTACAATGACACTGCTGTAGGACTGGGGTGTAGTGGTTGGTGACATAACGTTACCTTCTACTGCATGTTGACACTTCAAATCATTGATCTTATTACCAGTCACATTTCGTCAAACTACGCCCATCGTAGACACTTTTGTCAAAAAATTACAAATATTTATATTTTTCCATGAAGTAATGTATTCAAAAATAACTATATACTAACTCCAGACCGATGAATTTCTTATTGGAATACTTTTCTAGGCAGATGATTTAATTGTGCGATATTTACTCTTGCCTATAAAACCAAACTGCAGGATATCAGCAACCTTCTCAAGTGTTCTCATTTGTTTATCGAAAGGAAAGAGCTGGTCAATTTGATTCAAGCCATAATCAGACCGATTACTAATGTACGATATAGAATTTAGAAAGTTTATAGCTTTATACAGTGAACGGGAAGGTCTTTTCTACTTAAATCGGATTAGTCAAATAACTCTAGTTGGATATTGGAAAGTCTTCTCTAAACACTCAAGAGGTAAACTGATATTGCACATAATAAATATTAATAGTATGCAGTATATTAATAAAATTTGGGCGATAAATCATATGAGAATTTGTCTCTTATGGTGATAGTTAACAAGATGAATACGACAGTATATAAGTTTTTGTTACAAATACCTTGTTTAAATAATTTTAGAGATACCAATTCTTGACTACAACATCTCAAGAATGGACAGTGAAACGTATTCAATATTTATGACTTCTGATCTAGGCAAAGGCTTGATTCCATATCATACCCCATAGGTAGCATTTTGTGATCCAAAATGCATTAGTTACTGAAAATTCACTTTCATTGACTGCGTTACTGCCACAATAAAAATATCATTATACAAATGGGCCATAAAGTATAGTATCCAAATTTAATAGCTTTTATTTTACGATATGGAGAACACCCATTGCGGTAAGGTCATTGTAACAACTGAATCGGGTCGTATTGAGATCATTACATACAACATTACCGCCTACCGGAAGGCCAAAAACAATCGCCGCCCTCGCAGCGCAAGACGTTTTCCCGCCCACTTGCAATATGCCATGCGACAATTGTTCCCAAACTTTTATGCAATGTAAGGTTCCATTCCGATTTAATTTAATAGATAACAATTAAATCACTAATAAAACGGCATTATTTATAGAAATAATATTTAATTAACATTCCAACGATACAATCATTTTGTAATTAGATCATGCAAAGATATATATTTCATTAACGTAGATTTTATATGCTAAAAAATAATTTCTATGCGTCCTTAAAAAAATGTAAGAATTTTTTCTTCATTTCCAGTATTTACTTTTGTTTGCCATTTTTTTTTTATTGACGAATAGCTGAATCATACTCATTGTTTTTTAACATAATGAATTTAATACTAATTGAACATAACTAAGGGTCAATTAATCAATCTCATATTCATCGTTTTTTGCACTAATCGTTACTTTTTATAGCCTCGGCCAAAGATATAAAGACTGGTCACATGCGTTCTTATGAAAGACTTATTTGTAAAAAATGAATGTTTTAATTCTCCTGATATATTGATTTTTTACGAAACACGTGTATTTTTTCATTATTTATCTTAAGCGTATATTTGAGATGCTACATATTTATCGTTTTTCCGCATTCATCATTTGTATAGTAAGCCTTTAAAACGACAAATCAAGTTTCCACAGTAAACTTGTGAGAGTAAGTTTTTTTTTAAAATGACATATTTTATACGTTTTTAGAGTTGACTGATCGATCTCACTCAACATAAAAAGTTTTTTGTTACTGAAAATAAACAAAAATAATTGTAATATTGGAAGTAAATTCTATGTAAAGATTTGAAATATTTAAACGTTTATGAAACAAATCAATTCGCTAAATTGGAAATTAAATGATTTCGTTATCGGCATTTACCGTTAGCGAATATTTCAATATGTATTTAGCACGTAATATTTGAATTTGAATAAGTTTTTCAAATATGCTTGCATAATTTTACTTCGCATTATGCGTCCCACATTTTGAAAGACAATACAATATAGCAAAGCATGAATCAAACGGATGCTGAGTAAAATCTCGACAAGTGCTTATTAAGAAGCGACATACCAAAATCACTTTTACATAATTGGAACTCCTTATTGTCGTTTTTGTGACAGTTATATTATTCACATTTGATACATTATGGAAATATATTTGCCATTTGTGTACAAAATTGTCTATAAAAATGATTTTTATTACTTAAATTTTATTTTATGGTGTTATAAAACATACATTTTTTATTCTTTTCAAAATTCTTCTAAACGTTAAATATCAAATACTCTCATAAATAATTATAATTATTTTTAGCTTTTTATTTATCTAAAGTAGTATATTTTTTCCTTTTGTTGTTTTTTTTAAAGAAAAACATGTTTTTTAAACACTTTATGTGAAAATTTTGTAAACTATTGTCAAGCTAATACGATTGCAATATAACAGTTAGTAGACAAGCACTGCAGTAATACAGTTTATAATGGTATGTAAAAACACCTAAAGAGTTGCGAACCCAAACGAAAGCCTGTAAAAGAATAATTAAATCATCGCTTTTTGAGTTATAATAATTCTAAAGACAAATTATATTCTTGTAATATAGACACGAATTAGTTTTATCGGAAAAAGAACGATAATGTTACACTTTTCACTGTAGTATCGATGCCGAAGTTTTTTCCCTTCGGATAAAAACGAGCATTTGAAATTTAAACTTAAAAGAGGTACTCATCATTATCAAGTATTAAATTAATTTTTCGTTTTATTTTCAGATAGAGATGCTATTTATTTTTTTATAAAATAACACATATAAATTAACGTCTCTGCTTCAATATAATTATATTTATACCTATAATATATTTCAAACACTTTTTTTATGTCAAAAATGTACTAAAATCCGATAATGAATTTCAAATTCCATTATTAATTTTCATGATTTAAAAAAAAATCTATCAAACTTACAACGTGTTCATTTCAAATACGTCAATATTACGTGAAAGAGGTTTTACAAAGCATAGCCTAAACAATATTTTACGCCCTATAAAATGTATTTTTTTTAAATATTTAATGAATTATTCCTATACCTACTCATATTTATTTATATGTTCTAAATAAAGTTTTCTTAAATAAAATATTTCGATATGATATCAGTAGCAACTTTATATCTGTGCTTTCTATCATAGGATAAGTTAAAAAACATTTTTTTTTAATATTAACTTTCTGCAATTTCATTTTAAACAATAAACTCTATAGTCATTATTTTTCTTCAAATCTTGTCTACAGCATACGTATTCACACTAAAATAATACAATAATACAAATAAGGTGTTACTAATTAAAATACACCGGTTTTTTCATTGTAATATCAATCAAAACGACCTACGACGTTCGATTTCGCTCAGCAGGTGATACAAATATCTTTTTTATTACTCAATTTAAATTTTAGTGTTGGAGTCCTCGCAAAGTAGCGCTCGCCTACACAATTTTATTGTGAAGAGAAGTCATTTAATCGAGAGCAAAAATACTCGAATAGGTAACTGAATTCAGATGAAACCGTTCAGAATTAAAACACACTTCTCGTAGGTAGCTTCAAAAATTACTATACACGCCATACGTTGTAACGTAATACATTTAATTATATTGCAGTATTTTCGAGATTAATATGATGGTTCATTATAATTTAATTATAACTGTTGGCATACATGATACAATTGCATTAACGCTCAATTTACATGATTTATAAATGTATATTGAGGTATTTTTTAATTAAAGTAAAAGAGCGATTTTTATCTGATAAATTAATTTAGCAAACAATACATCTACTGAATTTACATGAGAAAAATATAAATTATATTCATTACAATATAAAGTCATTGCTATTGAAATTTCACCAAAGTTTTACACACTTTTTTAAATATGTTAACAAAACCAAGACCTTTTACGTCTTCTACTTCATTTTCTAATACGATGTCTAAAATTAATAGTTTGCAATATCGAAATTGACAAAACTGGTATCGATTTCTTATAATATATTTGTAGAACTGTGTTTATTTAAGTGTGTTAAGCTCAGTTTAAAATGTTGTAACAGACAAAACCAGTCTTAATTTTCCAGTCTATAAATACTTATTCATTACTTAAATACATTAGTTTTCCATCAAGGTTCAATCAAAATTAATTAAAATACTTTGTCATTTTTTTAAATATAAAACAGGCTTGTTCGGGTCCGCACCGCCAAAGCATGATATCATATATCAAGCAAAAAAATGATTACTTCGTTTTTGGAGTATCAGACAGGTGACTGCGCATAATAACGGCTACAAGTATTGGCGGATATGTGGTGGTAAAACTTTAATAAAATAAATCAAATTAATATCAGTCTCTACCATACATTGAACATAAAAAATATTTAAATATAATAACATAGTTTTATTTGTATTTACTCTAATGGGTGTAGCGTTCTAATGGTTATCATAACACTATAAGAACAAAAAAACTAAGACCCTCATTATGGTCAAGTAGTCGCGGAAAAAATGTATTTCAATCGTTTTAGTTGTCGTTTGAATCGCTTCTCACTCAGATAAAAGATACTAATTTATAATAAAAAATATTGTATTCATATTAACATTTATTTTCAAACAGGCTTCTACTACTTATATTTTAATTAGTATTTTTTGTAATGATTCTTCTATTTTATTATGCAATTTATTAATGTACTTGGTTTTTAATTACACAAATATAATTAGTTTTTGCTTTATGAAAGTAATGAGATCATAGCGTGCAAATGTAATCGAAACCGGTCCTGAATCGATATAGGCAACGCTATAAATAAAAGTACGAGTAAGTTCTTGCATTGCATGCTTACGGTGGATATTGTTTGTCGTTCAGTTCACTGGCTTAGGGTTCTTGAACCTGATGAAGTACGATTCTGTGTTCGGTATAATTGGTACAAACGTAGTTCTGGCAGGTATTACGCCAATTAAGTTATCTGATTTAAAAAGCCAGCCTTATAGAAAATTACTCACGAAGCTTATTGTCTATATTTTTGCTACTATATATCCCACGAATATCTGCGGAAGAGCTTTTTACCTATCTCCATGCTCTGTTTCATACTTGAAAAACTGCATTATCACTCCGAAATACTTTACTACCTTATTAGTACTATTTTATTTATCGATTAAAATTTTAGATACAATTTGTAACGGTTAATTGTACGTATTTTGTACTGAGATTACAGACTCCGTTTCCAATCACAAAATCTTATCATTTAATAAAAAAATCTTAAAAACTTTTTATACAATGGTTGTATAATACGATGATAAATTAAAATAATAAATAAATTATATATATATAATTTTTAGATTGAAAATTCGACAATATATTTTCATAATTGTCGTTATTCAAATATTTCCTACTTCAATGAAAATTTACGGATTTTTTTTTATAAAAATAATCAAAAAATATCCCGAAATTGCATTGCTTTATCTGTATTTAATATTTTTTTTTATTCTCACTCGCAGCGATTTTTTACTTATTCATATACATGTATAGTATTTACATTAAACTTAAATTATAATTATGCGTATTATTTACAAACACCGCACATTTCAATACACTTATTTTTTCCTGAAAAAAAAATCCATTGAAAAAGCTCTAAACGATAGTATAAAGCATAACTTAAACATATGAAACATTTTTTTCTGGTGGTCTGATTAATATTATCATTGTGTATTTAAAACCATGTTTTTTCCCTATTATATTTTATATAGTTTTTTTAACTTAATAAGTATATTTTTGAAAAATCAGCGTTATTGCTATAATGGCTACAATTCGTGAAAAAAAACGTTTGCCTTTCAGCATACATTTTCTTTTTACTCATTCATTTAAATTTAATTTGTCAAACAAAACTTATTTCTTCATTGGTTTAAACCGACTTCAATTAATGAAAACCGTCATG